>CM038792.1:170773491-170888073 GCA_021764765.1 Vicia sativa | reverse complement strand
AATATTATCTTTTAAACGATTGTGAAATAAAGAAATAAAAACTAATACTTATACACTCGAAAAAAAATTAGAATAATCAAAAATATTAAATAATGACATTATCAAAAATAATTAATATAATAATATATAAAAACTAATGCAGTGAAAAATAAATAAATATTATTATTGATAAAAATACTAATAAATTGCAGATTATATATTTAATAGAATAAAAATGATCGTAATAAAAATAATAATATTCGAAACACTTAATAGAAAACGAAATTAATAAAGATATAAATATTTTAAAAATTATAAAAATTTCTATCAACTAAAAACTCTTTTAAATCATGAAAAAATAAAAAGAAACATAATAAAGAAAGATTTATAAGACATATTAGTTAGATAAAAGGAATTAAATCAATTAGATAAAATATTTGAACAAGAACATTGTTGGGTACGAAACATTGTTGGTTGGGATTTTCAAATGGGTTTAAATAACAATAGAAAAATAATTCAAAAGGATTCTTTGAATTAATGTGTATTAGGTTACCGAGGGTAGAATTGATTGTGTTGCGATCTCTGAGTGGATAATTGGGCTTGAAAATATTAAAAGCAAAGTTACAAGTGACCCGATAACTAAAGGACGAAGGTTTCTTGGAGGAAAGAGCAAAATGTAGAACGTGGGTTGGTGGAGACAAGTTATAGGATACACGTGTAAAGGAGAAGCCCTCCGGGGGAAATTATGTATTATTAAATAAAGCCTTAGTGTATTATGGAGAGTTCAAACTTTTACCTTCTACGCTAATAAGCGAGCAACGAAATGAGTCGGGCTAGGGCAATGTATGTTTGAATCAACTTACTTTTCAACTATTTAAGTGTTATGTCATTTACCTTTACAATTTAAATGTTTCGTTTCTACTTTACAAATTTTACTTTATTTACTTTTGAAATCATTCTACTTTACAAGTTTTACTTTATTTACTTTTGAAATAACATAAATACATTGGACGTGGTCGAACGCATCCTTTTTGAAACACTTTGTAAACACTTGAAAATCGAAACCTTTGTATTAGGATTCCTAGTTGATCTCCAAAGTAAATTTTTTGGCAAGAGCGGCATTGTTTACCAAAACCCGGGTAAACAAACATATAACGACATCTATGTTAATAAACCTAATCTATTAGTACACAAAGTGAAAACATGAAGAATGAGAGAATATATGTATTGCTTTCGCAATAGCGACTACAGTTGTATAAAGATAAAGATATGACAACAACCACTAGTCTATTTATACACATATACTAGGGTCACATATGCAATACTAAAATACTAAATTATCCTTCAATACCATCCCTTAATTTAGGATTTCCTAATTAAAACTATCAACACCAATTCCATTCCTTAAGTGGAAATTGATCTTGTCTTTATCATAACATCTACCAACTCTTTTTAGGTACTAGTGCACAAGTTCTACTACTCCATTATGGACTTGACGTCGAAATGATATTTTGTCTCAATATGATTGCTTCTCCATACAACATTGGGTTCTTGGCAAGATTGATTGCATACTTGTAATCATCAACTTCATGACTTATCTACCTTGATATTCGGATCCTACATATATTAGAAATACATACTACATACTCATTCAATTATAACTTTTAACCATATTACATTCTCATTTAATTTTATGTATTTTATTTATTAAATAACTTTTAAATAATTTTACTTGTTCCAAACACGGGTAATAGGGTGATAAAAAATTGACAAGAAATATATATAATAAATATGGCATTAAAACACACAACTTATAATTATTATAAAAATTAGTAAAATATCGAATGCTTCATCAAGTTTTTTAGAAAGTATCGATAAAATCTTGAAATTAATTAATAGTTAATAGTTAAAATTATAGCACATCTCTTGTGTGTCTTTGAATAATATTTTATAAATTAAAGTGATAAAAATGGTTAAACTTTCGCAATTACTATTAAAATTTATAAATTATTTTAACCTAATTATAAATTAATATACTGGCAAGGGTAGATAAATGCTATGTTCAAATTTTTGAATATAAAAAACTTTAAATAAGCACAACACAAAAATCCAACGAAAAAAAAACTATAATTAAATAATTGTTAGGTATTGTATAGTTAATTAGGGGTATAAAAAATAAAGAAATATATTTATTTATAACAATTTTCTTTATGGTATGTTGTATATATCAAATATTACATATTATAAATTAATATATTAAAATATTATGAAAATATTTTATTTATTACTTTACTATTTATATTTGATCAATATATATTTATATTAAATTAAAATGCATTTGACATTGTAACAAATAAAAGGCATTTCACTTGAGCAATATATACTTATATTTCGTAACACTTTAAATAAAAATTGCAAATTATAGGGTAAAATACCATACAATATTAGATGAAAATTGATAGGTTTATTTGTGTTGTTGAGATAATCACGCTTACATCATTCATTATTGCATAAACGAAAAAGCATCAAAATAATTTTGCATAAAATCGATCTCTTTGTTTTAGGATGAATGTTTATTTATTTGGTTATAAGAAAAAATTAGAATAATCACAAAAATATTAAATAATGACATTATCCAAAAATAATTAATATAATATATAAAAACTAATACAATGAAAAATAAATAAAATATTATTTTATTGATAAAAAATACTAATAAATTGCGATTATATATTTTAAAGAATAAAAAATGATAAGTAATAAAATAAATAATATATAAAACTTAATAGAGATAAAGAAATTAATAAAGATATAAATATTTTAAAAATTATAAAAATTTCTATCAACTAAAAACTCTTTAAATCATGAAAAAAAAAAGAAACATAATAAAGAAAGATTTATAAGACATATTAGTTAGATAAAGGAATTAAATCAATTAGATAAAATAAATGAACAAGAACATTGTTGGGTGAAACATTGTTGGTTGAGATTTTCAAATGGGTTTAAATCTAACAAATAGAAGAAAATAATTCAAAAGGAATTTTGAATTAATGTAATATTGGGTCCAAGGTAGAATTGATTGTGTTTGGATCTCTGAGTGGATAATTGGGCTTGAAAATATTAAAAGAAAGTTACTTAAGTGACCGGATAACTAGACGAAGGTTTCTTGGAAAGAGAGCAAAATGTAGGCGTGGGTTGATGGAGACAAGTTATAGGATACAAAGAACTGAAGCCTCTGGGAAGCGATTGTATTATAAATAAAGCACTTAGTGTATTATGGAGAGGATTCAAACTTTTACCTTCTAGCTAATGAAGCGAACAGGCGAAATAGTCGAGCTAGGAATGTATGTTTGAATCAACTTACTAACTATTTTAAGTGTTATGTCATTTACCCTTACAATTTAAATGTTTCGTTTCTACTTTACAATTTTACTATTGAAATCATTCTACTTTACAAGTTTTACTTTATTTACTTTTGAAATAACATAAATACATTGGACGTGGTCGAACGCATCCTTTTGAAACACTTTGTGAAAAACCTTGGCGAAAACATTGTATTAGGATTCCCTAGTTGATCTACATGTAAATTTTGGCAAGAAACATTTGTTTACCAAAACCCAGGGTAAACAAACATATAACGACATCTATGTTAATAAACCTATTATCTATTAGTACACAAAGTGAAAACATGAAGAATGAGAGAATATATGTATTGCTCTGCAATGGCGACTACAAAAGTTGTATAAAGATAAAGATATAATGACCCACTAGTCTATTTATACACATATATACTAGGGTCACATATGCAATACTAAAATACTAAATTATCCTTCAATACCATCCCTAATTTAGGATTTCCTAATTAAAACTATCAACAATTCCATTCCTTAAGTGGAGAAATTGATCTTGTCTTTATCATAACATCTACCAACTCTTTGGGTACTAGTGCACAAGTTCTAGTACTCCATTATGGACTTGCGTCTCAGAAATGATATTTTGTCTCAATATGATTGCTTCTCCCATACATTGGGTTCTTGGCAAGATTGATTGCATACTTGTTATCAATCATCAACTGACGGCTTATCTACCTTGATATTCGGATCCTACATATTAGAAATACATACTACATACTCATTCAATTATAACTTTTAACCATATTACATTCTCATTTAATTTTATGTATTCCTTATTTATTAAATAACTTTTAAATAATTTTACTTGTTCCAACAGGTAATAGGGTGATAAAAAAAGTGAATTAAGCAAAATATATATACTCATAAATATGGCATTAAAAACACACAACTTATAATTATTATAAAAATAATTAGTAAAATATCACTCAATGCTTCATCTAAGTTTTTTTAGAAAGTATCAGTAAAATCTTGAAATTAATTAATAGTTAATAGTTAAAATTATAGCACATCTCTTGTGTCTTTGAATAATATTTATAAATTAAAGTGATAAAAATGGTTAAACTTTCGCAATTACTATTAAAATTTATAAATTATTTTAACCTTTATTTTTCAACCTAATTATAAATTAATAAACACGAGCGAGGTAGATAAATGCTATGTTCAAATTTTTGAATATAAAAAACTTTAAATAACGCAACACAAAAATCCAACCAAAAGAAAAAAAACTATAATTAAATAATTGTTAGGTATAATGTATAAGTTAATTGAAGGTATAAAAATAAAGAAATATATTTATTTACGTAACAATTTTCTTTATGGTATATTGTATATATCAAATATTACATATTATAAAATTAATATATTAAAATATTATGAAAAATATTTTATTTATTACTTTACTATTTATATTTGATTAATATATATATTTATATAAATTAAAAATGCATTTGACATTGTAACAAATAAAAAGGCATTTGACTACTTGAGCAATATATACTTATATTTCTAGTAACACTTTAAATAAAAATTGCAAAATTATCTTTGGGTAAAATACCATACAATATTAGATGAAAATTGACATTTATTTGTGTTGTTGAGATAATCACGCTTACATCATTCATTATTGCACATAAGCGAAAAAGAAAAGCATCAAAATAATTTTGCATAAAATCTTGATCTCTTTTGTTTTAGGATGAATGTTTATTTATTTGGTTATAGAAAAAAAGTAGAATAATACAAAAATATTAAATAATATTTATTATCCAAAATAATTAATATAATATATCAAAACTAATACAGTGAAAAATAAATAAAATATTATTTATTGATAAAAATACTAATAAATTACAGTTATATATTTAAAGAATAAAAAATGATCGTAGTAAAAATAAATAACATTTAAAGAAACACTTAATAGAAATAAAGAATTTAATAAAGATATAAATATTTTAAAATTATAAAATTTCTATCAACTAAAACTCTTTTAAATCATGAAAAAAATAAAGAAACATAATAAAGAAAGATTTATAAGACATATTAGTTAGATAAAAGGAATTAAATCAATTAGATAAAATAAGCGAACAAGAACATTGTTGGTAAAAACATTGTTGGTTGGGATTTTCAAATGGGTTTAAATCCTTAATAGAAGAAAATAATTCAAAAGGTCTTTGAATTAATGTAATATTAGGTGCGGTAGAATTGATTGTGTTTGATCTCAAGTGGATAATTGGGCTTGAAAATATTAAAGCCAAAGTTACTTAAGTGACCGAGATAACTAGGGCGAAGGTTTCTTGGAGGAAGAGCAAAAATGTAGAGCGTGGGTTGATGGAGACAAGTTATAGGATACGGCGTCTAAAGGAGCAAAAGCCTCGAGCGATTATGTATTATAAATAAAGCACTTAGTGTATTATGGAGGATTCAAACTTTTACCTTCCTAACGCTAATGAAGCGAGCGAAATGAGTCGGGCTAGGCAATGTATGTTTGAATCAACTTACTTTTCAACTATTTTAAGTGTTATGTCATTTACCACAATTTAAATGTTTCGTTTCTACACAAATTTTACTTTATTTACTTTTAAATCATTCTACTTTACAAGTTTTTTTTTACTTTTGAAATAACATAAATACATTGGACGTGATTGACGCATCCTTTTGAAACACTTTGTGAAAAACACTTGAAAAGCGAAACATTGTATTAGGATTCCTAGTTGATCTCTTAAGTAAATTTTTGTAAGAGGCGGCATTGTTTACAAAACCAGGGGTAAACAAACATATAACGACATCTATGTTAATAAACCTATCTATTAGTACACAAAGTGAAAAACATGAGAGAATATATGTATTGCTCGCAATGTGACTACAAAAGTTGTATAAAAGAGATAAAGATAATGACCACTAGTATTTATACATATACTAGGGTCACCATATGCAATACTAAATACTAAATTATCCTTCAATACCATCCCTTAATTTAGGATTTCCTAATTAAAACTATCAACACAATTCCATTCCTTAAGTGGAGAAATTGATCATCTTTATCATAACATCTACCAACTCTTTTGGTACTAGTGCACAAGTTCTACTACTCAATTATGGACTTGACGTCTGAGAAATGATATTTTGTCTCAATATGATTGCTTCTCCCATACAGCATTGGGTTCTTGGCAAGATTGATTGCATACTTGTTATCAATCATCAACTTCAGCGGCTTATCTACCTTGATATTCGGATCCTACATATATTAGAAATACATACTACATACTCATTCAATTATAACTTTAACCATATTACATTCTCATTTAATTTTATGTATTCCTTATTTATTAAATAACTTTTTAAATAATTTTACTTGTTCCAAACAGAGAGTAATAGGGTAATAAAAAAGTGAATTAAGCAAAATATATATATACTCATAAATGTGGAATTAAAAACACACAACTTATAATTATTATAAAAATTAATTAGTAAAATATCACTCAATGCTTCATCTAAGTTTTTTTAGAAAGTATATTAAATCTTGAAATTAATTAATAGTTAATAGTTAAAATTATAGCACATCTTGTGTCTTGAATAATATTTATAAATTAAAGTGATAAAAATGGTTAAACTTTCGCAATTACTATTAAAATTTATAAATTATTTTAAAGCTTTATTTTCAACCTAATTATAAATTAATAAACGAGCAGAGGTAGATAACTATTCAAATTTTTGAATATAAAAAACTTTAAATAACTGCAACACAAAAATCCAACCAAAGAAAAAAATATAATTAAATAATTGTTAGGTATAATGTATATGTTAATTGAAGGTATAAAAACATAAAGAAAGATATTTATTTACGTAACAATTTCTTTAGTATATTGTATATATCAAATATTACATATTATAAAATTAATATATTAAAATATTATGAAAAATATTTTATTTATTACTTTACTATTTATATTTGATTAATATATATTTATATTAAATTAAAAATGCATTTGAGTAACAAATAAAAGGCATTTCACTTTGAGCAATATATACTTATATTTCTAGTAACACTTTAAATAAAAATGCAAAATTATCGGGTAAAATACCATACAATATTAGATGATAATTGAGTTTATTTGTGTTGTTGAGATAATCAACTTACATCATTCATTATTGCACATAACGAAAAAAGAAAAGCATCAAAATAATTTTGCATAAGAATCTTGATCTCTTTGTTTTAGGATGAATGTTTATTTATTTGGTTATAGAAAAAATTAGAATAATCACAAAAATATTAAATAATGACATTAAAAATAATTAATATAATATATCAAAACTAATACAGTGAAAAATAAATAAAAATATTATTTATTGATAAAAATACTAATAAATTACTGATTATATATTTAAAAAGAATAAAAAATGATCGTAGTAAAAATAAACATTTGAGAAACACTTAATAGAAATAAAATTTAATAAAGATATAAATATTTTAAAAATTATAAAAATTTCTATCAACTAAAACTCTTTTAAATCATGAAAAAATAAAAGAAACATAATAAAGAAAGATTTATAAGACATATTAGTTAGATAAAAGGAATTAAATCAATTAGATAAAATAACCGAACAAGAACATTGTTACATTTGAAACATTGTTGGTTGAGATTTTCAAATGGGTTTAAATCTAACCAATAGAAGAAAATAATTCAAAAGGAATCTTTTGAATTAACGTAATATTTGGTCTACCAGTAGGAATTGATTGTGTTTGCGAGTCTACGAAGTGGATAATTGGGCTTGAAAATATTAAAATAAAGTTACTAAGTGACCCGGATAACTAGAGACGAAGAAGGTGTCTTGGAGGAAAGAGAGCAAAATGTAGAACGTGGGTTGATGGAACAGTTATAGGATACCGCAGCGTCTAAAGGACGAAGCCCTCCGAGGGAGCGATTAGTATAAATAAATCGCTTAGTGTATTATGGAGAGGATTCAAACTTTTACCTTCTAACGCTAATGAAGCGAGCAGGCGAAATGAGTGGGCTAGGGCAATGTATGTTTGAATCAACTTACTTTTCAACTATTTTAAGTGTTTTGTCATTTACCTTTACAATTTAAATGTTTGTTTCTACTTTACAAATTTTACTTTATTTACTTTTGAAATCATTCTACTTTACAAGTTTTACTTTATTTACTTTTGAAATAACATAAATACATTGGACGTGATTCGAGCGCATCCTTTTGAAACACTTTGTAGAAAAACATGAAAACGAAACATTGTATTAGGTTCCCTAGTTGATCTCATAAGTAAATTTTTGGCAAAAGAGTGCATTGTTTACCAAAACCGGGGTAAACAAACATATAACGACATCTATGTTAATAAACCTATTATCTATTAGTACACAAGTGAAAAACATGAAGAATGAGAGAATATATGTATTGCTCGCAATGACGACTACAAAAGTTGTATAAAGATAAAGATATGACAGCAACCACTAGTCTATTTATACATATATACTAGGTCACATATGCAATACTAAAATACTAAATTATCCTTCAATACCATCCCTTAATTTAGGATTTCTAATTAAAACTATCAAACCAATTCCATTCCTTAAGTGGAGAAATTGATCGTCTTTATCATAACATCTACCAACTCTTTGGTACTAGTGCACAATTCTACTACTCCATTATGGACAGCGTCTCGGAAATGATATTTTGTCTCAATATGATTGCTTCTCCCTCTGACATTGGGTTCTTGGCAAGATTGATTGCATACTTGTTATCAATCATCAACCCAGCTTATCTACCTTGATATTGGATCCTACATATATTAGAATACATACTACATTCATTCAATTATAACTTTTAACCATATTACATTCTCATTTAATTTTATGTATTCCTTATTTATTAAATAACTGTTTAAATAATTTTACTTGTTCCAAACACAGAGTAATAGGGTAATAAAAAAGTGAATTCAGCAAAATATATATATACTCATAAATGTGGAATTAAAAACACACAACTTATAATTATTATAAAAATTAATTAGTAAAATATCACTCCAATGCTTCATCTAAGTTTTTTTGAAAGTATCGGTAAATCTTGAAATTAATTAATAGTTAATAGTTAAAATAAGCACATCTTTGTGTGTGCTGAATAATATTTATGAATTAAAGTGATAAAAATGGTTAAACTTTCGCAATTACTATTAAAATTTATAAATTATTTTAAAGCTATTTTTCAACCTAATTATAAATTAATAAACACGAGCGAGGTAGATAAATGCTATGTTCAAATTTTTGAATATAAAAACTTTAAATAATTGCAACACAAAAAAAATCCAACCAAAAGAAAAAAACTATAATTAAATAATTGTTAGGTATAATGTATAAGTTAATTGAAGGTATAAAAATAAAGAAAGATATTTATTTACTGTAACAATTTTCTTTATGGTATGTTGTATATATCAAATATTACATATAATAAAATTAATATATTAAAATATTATGAAAAATATTTTATTTATTACTTTACTATTTATATTTGATTAATATATATTTATATTAAATTAAAATTCATTTGACATTGTAACAAATAAAAGGCATTTCACTACTTGAGCAATATATACTTATATTTCTAGTAACACTTTAAATAAAAATTGCAAAATTATCTTTGGGTAAAATACCATACAATATTAGATGAAAATTGGCAGTTTATTTGTGTTGTTGAGATAATCACGCACATCATTCATTATTGCACATAATGAAAAAAGAAAAGCATCAAAATAATTTTGCAGAATCACGATCTCTTTGTTTTAGGATGAATGTTTATTTATTTGGTTATGAAAAAAATTAGAATAATCACAAAAATATTAAATAATGACATTATCCAAAAATAATTAATATAATATATCAAAACTAATACAGTGAAAATAAATAAATATTATTTATTGATAAAAAATACTAATAAATTGCAGTTATATATTTAAAGAATAAAAAAATAGTATTAGTAAAATAAATAATATTTCGGAAACACTTAATAGAAATAAAATTTAATAAAGATATAAATATTTTAAAAATTATAAAAATTTCTATCAACTAAAAACTCTTTTAAATCATGAAAAAAATAAAAACATAATAAAGAATTTATAAGACATATTAGTTAGATAAGGAATTAAATCAATTAGATAAAATAAGCGAACAAGAACATTGTTGGTCGAAACATTGTTGGTTGGATTTTCAAATGGGTTTAAATCTAACCAATAGAAGAAAATAATTCAAAGGAATCTTTGAATTAATATTTAGGTCCGGAGGTAGAATTGATTGTTTGCGGTCTCACGAAGTGGATAATTGGGCTTGAAAATATTAAAGCCAAAGTTACTTAAGTGACCAGGATAACTAGAGACGAAGGTGTCTTGGAGGAAAGAGACAAAATGTAGAGCGTGGGTTGATGGAGACAAGTTATAGGATACAGTAAAGGAGCGAAGCCCTCGAGGCGATTATGTATTATAAATAAATCGCTTAGTGTATGGAAGGATTCAAACTTTTACCTTCCTAACGCTAATGAAGCGAGCAAGCGAAATGAGTCGGGCTAGAGCAATGTATGTTTGAATCAACACTTTTCAACTATTTTAAGTGTTTTGTCATTTACCCTTACAATTTAAATGTTTCGTTTCTACTTTACAAATTTTACTTTATTTACTTTTGAAATCATTCTACTTTACAAGTTTTACTTTATTTACTTTTGAAATAACATAAATACATTGGACGTGAGGTGAACGCATCCTTTTGAAACACTTTAGAAAAACAGAAGCGAAACATTGTATTAGGATTCCCTAGTTGATCTGAAGTAAATTTTTGGCAAGAGGCGGCATTGTTTACCAAAACCCAGGGTAAACAAACATATAACGACATCTATGTTAATAAACCTATTATCTATTAGTACAAAGTGAAAACATGAAGAATGAGAGAATATATGTATTGCTCGCAATGGCGACTAAAGTTGTATAAAGATAAAGATATGACCATGCTTAGTCTATTTATACATATATACTAGGGTCACATATGCAATACTAAAATACTAAATTATCCTTCAATACCATCCTTAATTTAGGATTTCCTAATTAAAACTATCAACACCAATTCCATTCCTTAAGTGGAGAATTGATCTGTCTTTATCATAACATCTACCAACTCTTTTTAGGTACTAGTGCAAAGTTCTACTACTCCATTATGGACTTGACGTCTGAGAAATGATATTTTGTCTCATATGATTGCTTCTCCCATACAGCATTGGGTTCTTGGCAAGATTGATTGCATACTTGTTATCAATCATCAACAATGACTTATCTACCTTGATATTCGGATCCTACATATATTAAATACATACTACATACTCATTCAATTATAACTTTTAACCATATTACATTCTCATTTAATTTTATGTATTCCTTATTTATTAAATAACTTTTTAAATAATTTTACTTGTTCAAACAGGTAATAGGGTAATAAAAAGTGAATTAACAAAATATATATACTCATAAATGTGGAATTAAAACACACAACTTATAATTATTATAAAATTAATTAGTAAAATATCACTCCATGCTTCATCTAAGTTTTTTTTAGAAAGTATCGGTAAATCTTGAAATTAATTAATAGTTAATAGTTAAAATTATAGCACATCTCTTGTGTGTGCTGAATAATATTTTATAAATTAAAGTGATAAAAATGGTTAAACTTTCGAATTACTATTAAAATTTATAAATATTTTAAAGCTTTATTTTTCAACCTAATTATAAATTAATAAACGAGCGAGGTAGATAAATGCTATGTTCAAATTTTTGAATATAAAAAACTTTAAATAACTGCAACACAAAAAATCCAACCAAAAGAAAAAACTATAATTAAATAATTGTTAGGTATAATGTATAAGTTAATTGAGGTATAAAACATAAAGAAAGATATTTATTTACGTAACAATTTTCTTTATGGTATGTTGTATATATCAAATATTACATATAATAAAATTAATATATTAAAATATTATGAAAAATATTTTATTTATTACTTTACTATTTATATTTGATTAATATATATATTTATATTAAATTAAAAATTCATTTGACATTGTAACAAATAAAAAGGCATTTCACTACTTGAGCAATATATACTTATATTTCTAGTAACACTTTAAATAAAAATTGCAAAATTATCGGGTAAAATACCATACAATATTAGATGAAAATTGATGTTTATTTGTGTTGTTGAGATAATCACGCTTACATCATTCATTATTGCACATAAACGAAAAAGAAAAGCATCAAAATAATTTTGCATAAGAATCTTGATCTCTTTGTTTTAGGATGAATGTTTATTTATTTGGTTATAGAAAAAATTAGAATAATCACAAAATATTAAATAATGACATTATCCAAAAATAATTAATATAATATATCAAAACTAATACAGTGAAAATAAATAAAAATATTATTTATTGATAAAAAATACTAATAAATTGCAGATTATATATTTAAAAGAATAAAAATGATCGTAGTAAAATAAATAATTCGAAACACTTAATAGAAATAAAGAATTTAATAAAGATATAAATATTTTAAAAATTATAAAAATTTCTATCAACTAAAAACTCTTTTAAATCATGAAAAAATAAAAGAAACATAATAAAGAAAGATTTATAAGACATATTAGTTAGATAAAAGGAATTAAATCAATTAGATAAAATAACGAACAAGAACATTGTTGGTGAAACATTGTTAGTTGAGATTTTCAAATGGGTTTAAATCTAACCAATAAGAAAATAATTCAAAAGGAATCTTTGAATTAACGTAATATTTGGGTACCAGGTAGAATTGATTGTGTTGCAGTCTCAAGTGGATAATTGGGCTTGAAAATATTAAAAGCCAAAGTTACTTAAGTGACCAGATAACTAGGACGAAGGTGTCTTGGAGGAAAGAGAGCAAAATGTAGGCATGGGTTGATGGAGACAAGTTATAGGATACACGCGTCAAAGGAAAGCCCTCGAGAAGCGTTATGTATTATAAATAAATCGCTTAGTGTATTATGGAGGATTCAAACTTTTACCTAACGCTAATGAAGCGAACAGCGAAATGAGTCGGCTAGGGCAATGTATGTTTGAATCAACTTACTTTTCAACTATTTTAAGTGTTTTGTCATTTACCCTTACAATTTAAATGTTTTCGTTTCTACTTTACAAATTTTACTTTATTTACTTTTGAAATCATTCTACTTTACAAGTTTTACTTTATTTACTTTTGAAATAACATAAATACATTGGACGTGGTCGAACGCATCCTTTTTGAAACACTTTGTAGAAAAACACTTGAAAATGAAACATTGTATTAGGATTCCCTAGTTGATCTATTAAGTAAATTTTTGGCAAGAGACGGCATTGTTTACAAAACCTGGGTAAACAAACATATAACGACATCTATGTTAATAAACCTATTATCTATTAGTACCAAAGTGAAAAACATGAAGAATGAGAGATATATGTATTGCTACTGACAAAATGATAAAGATATGATAACCAACTACTAAATATACTAGGTCACATATGCAATACTAAAATACTAAATTATCCTTCAATACCATCCCTTAATTTAGGATTTCCTAATTAAAACTATCAACACAATTCCATTCCTTAAGTGGAGAAATTGATGCGTCTTTATCATAACATCTACCAACTCTTTTAGGTACTAGTGCACAAGTTCTACCATTATGGACTTGACGTCTCGGAAATGATATTTTGTCTCAATATGATTGCTTCTCATCAACATTGGGTTCTTGGCAAGATTGATTGCATACTTGTTATCAATCATCATCAACTTGACTTATCTACCTTGATATTCGGATCCTACATATATTAGAAATACATACTACGTACTCATTCAATTATAACTTTTAACCATATTACATTCTCATTTAATTTTATGTATTCCTTATTTATTAAATAATTTTAAATAATTTTACTTGTTCCAAACACGAGTAATAGGGTAATAAAAAGTGAATTCAAGAAAATATATATATACTCATAAATGTGGAATTAAAACACACAACTTATAATTATTATAAAAATTAATTAGTAAAATATCACTCCAATGCTTCATCTAAGTTTTTTTTAAAGTATCACCAAATCTTGAAATCAATTAATAGTTAATAGTTAAAATTATAGCACATCTTGAATAATATTTATAAATTAAAGTGATAAAAATGGTTAAACTTTCTGCAATTACTATTAAAATTTATAAATTATTTTAAAGCTTTATTTTTCAACCTAATTATAAATTAATAACACGAACGAGGTAGATAAATGCTATGTTCAAATTTTGAATATAAAAACTTTAAATAACGCAACACAAAAAATCCAACCAAAAGAAAAAAACTATAATTAAATAATTGTTAGGTATAATGTATAAGTTAATTGAGGGTATAAAACATAAAGAAAGATATTTATTTCAGAACAATTTTCTTTATGGTATGTTGTATATATCAAATATTACATATAATAAAATTAATATATTAAAATATTATGAAAAATATTTTATTTATTACTTACTATTTATATTTGATTAATATATATGTTTATATTAAATTAAAAATTCATTTGACATTGTAACAAATAAAAGGCATTTCACTACTTGAGCAATATATACTTATATTTCTAGTAACACTTTAAATAAAATTGCAAAATTATCTCGGTAAAATACCATACAATATTAGATGAAATTGACAGTTTATTTGTGTTGTTGAGATAATCACGCTTACATCATTCATTATTGCACATAAGCGAAAAGAAAAGCATCAAAATAATTTTGCATAAGAATACTGATCTCTTTGTTTTAGGATGAATGTTTATTTATTTGGTTATAGAAAAAATTAGAATAATCACAAAAATATTAAATAATGACATTATCCAAAATAATTAATATAATATATCAAAACTATACAATGAAAAATAAATAAAAATATTATTTATTGATAAAAAATACTAATAAATTCTTGATTATATATTTAAAAGAATAAAAAATGATAGTAGTAAATAATAAATAAACACTTAATAGAAATAAAAAATTTAATAAAGATATAAATATTTTAAAAATTATAAAAATTTCTATCAACTAAAAACTCTTTTAAATCATGAAAAAATAAAAGAAACATAATAAAGAAAGATTTATAAGACATATTAGTTAGATAAAAGGAATTAAATCAATTAGATAAAATAACGAACAAGAACATTGTTGGTGAAACATTGTTGGTTGAGATTTTCAAATGGGTTTAAATCTAACCATAGAAGAAAATAATTCAAAAGGAATCTTTGAATTAACGTAATATTGGGTACAGGTAGAATTGATTGTGTTTGATCTGAAGTGGATAATTGGGCTTGAAAATATTAAAAGCCAAAGTTACTTAAGTGACCGAGATAACTAGGACGAGGTGTCTTGGAGGAAAGAGAGCAAAATGTAGAACGTGGGTTGATGGAGACAAGTTATAGGATACAGCGTCTAAAGGCGAAGCCCTCCAGAAGCGTATGTATTATAAATAAATCGCTTAGTGTATTATGGAGAGGATTCAAACTTTTACCTTCCTAACGCTAATAAGCGAACGAGCGAAATGAGTCGGGCTAGGGCAATGTATGTTTGAATCAACTTACTTTCAACTATTTTAAGTGTTTTGTCATTTACCTTACAATTTAAATGTTTCGTTTCTACTTTACAAATTTTACTTTATTTACTTTTGAAATCATTCTACTTTACAAGTTTTACTTTATTTACTTTTGAAATAACATAAATACATTGGACGAGGTCGAACGCATCCTTTTTGAAACACTTTGTAGAAAAACACTTGAAAACTGAAACACTGTATTAGGATTCCCTAGTTGATCTCGCAAGTAAATTTTTTGGCAAGAGACTGGCATTGTTTACCAAAACCCAGGGTAAACAAACATATAACGACATCTATGTTAATAAACCTATTATCTATTAGTACACAAAGTGAAAAACATGAAGAATGAGAGAATATATGTATTGCTCTGCAATGACGACTACAAAAGTTGTATAAAGATAAAGATATGACAGCAACCACTAGTCTATTTATACATATATACTAGGGTCACATATGCAATACTAAAATACTAAATTATCCTTCAATACCATCCCTTAATTTAGGATTTCCTAATTAAAACTATCAACACCAATTCCATTCCTTAAGTGGAGAAATTGATCTGTCTTTATCATAACATCTACCAACTCTTTTTAGGTACTAGTGCACAAGTTCTACTACTCCATTATGGACTTGACGTCTCAGAAATGATATTTTGTCTCAATATGATTGCTTCTCCCATACAAAGATTGGTTCTTGGCAAGATTGATTGCATACTTGTTATCAATCATCAACTTCATCGGCTTATCTACCTTGATATTCAGATCCTACATATATTAGAAATACATACTACATACTCATTCAATTATAACTTTTAACCATATTACATTCTCATTTAATTTTATGTATTCCTTATTTATTAAATAACTTTTAAATAATTTTACTTGTTCCAAACACGTAGTAATAGGTAATAAAAAGTGAATTCAGAAAATATATATATACTCATAAATGTGGAATTAAAACACACAACTTATAATTATTATAAAATTAATTAGTAAAATATCACTCCAATGCTTCATCTAAGTTTTTTAAGTATCACCAAATCTTGAAATCAATTAATAGTTAATAGTTAAAATTATAGCACATCTCTTGTGTGTGTGAATAATATTTATGAATTAAAGTGATAAAAATGGTTAAACTTTCTGCAATTACTATTAAAATTTATAAATTATTTTAAAGCTTTATTTTTCAACCTAATTATAAATTAATAAACACGAACGAGGTAGATAAATGCTATGTTCAAATTTTTGAATATAAAAACTTTAAATAATCGCAACACAAAAAATCCAACAAAAGAAAAAAAACTATAATTAAATAATTGTTAGGTATAATGTATAAGTTAATTGAGGTATAAAACATAAAGAAAGATATTTATTCTGTAATAATTTTCTTTATGGTATGTTGTATATATCAAATATTACATATAATAAAATTAATATATTAAAATATTATGAAAAATATTTTATTTATTACTTTACTATTTATATTTGATTAATATATATATTTATATTAAATTAAAAATTCATTTGACATTGTAACAAATAAAAGGCATTTCACTACTTGAGCAATATATACTTATATTTCTAGTAACACTTTAAATAAAAATTGCAAAATTATAATGGGTAAAATACCATACAATATTAGATGAAAATTGATAGTTTATTTGTGTTGTTGAGATAATCACGCTTACATCATTCATTATTGCACATAAACGAAAAAGAAAAGCATCAAAATAATTTTGCATAAGAATATCGATTCTTTGTTTTAGGATGAATGTTTATTTATTTGGTTATAGAAAAAATTAGAATAATCACAAAAATATTAAATAATGACATTATCCAAAAATAATTAATATAATATATCAAAACTAATACAGTGAAAATAAATAAAAATATTATTTATTGATAAAAATACTAATAAATTGCAGATTATATATTTAAAAGAATAAAAAATGATCGTAGTAAAAATAAATAACATTTTAAACACTTAATAGAAATAAAGAATTTAATAAAGATATAAATATTTTAAAAATTATAAAAATTTCTATCAACTAAAACTCTTTTAAATCATGAAAAAAATAAAAGAAACATAATAAAGAAAGATTTATAAGACATATTAGTTAGATAAAAGGAATTAAATCAATTAGATAAAATAACTGAACAAGAACATTGTTGGCTGAAACATTGTTGGTTGAGATTTTCAAATGGGTTTAAATCTAACCAATAGAAGAAAATAATTCAAAAGGAATCTTTGAATTAACGTAATATTTGGGTCTACCAGAGGTAGAATTGATTGTGTTTGGTCTCGAAGTGGATAATTGGGCTTGAAAATATTAAAAGCCAAAGTTACTTAAGTGACCCAGATAACTAGGACGAAGGTGTCTTGGAGGGAAAGAGAGCAAAATGTAGAACGTGGGTTGATGGAGACAAGTTATAGGATACACGGCGTCTAAAGGAACGAAGCCCTCCAGGAAGCAGTTATGTATTATAAATAAATCGCTTAGTGTATTATGGAGAGGATTCAAACTTTTACCTTCCTAACGCTAATGAAGCGAACGAGCGAAATGAGTCGGGCTAGGGCAATGTATGTTTGAATCAACTTACTTTTCAACTATTTTAAGTGTTTTGTCATTTACCCTTACAATTTAAATGTTTTCGTTTCTACTTTACAAATTTTACTTTATTTACTTTTGAAATCATTCTACTTTACAAGTTTTACTTTATTTACTTTTGAAATAACATAAATACATTGGACGTGAGGTCGAACGCATCCTTTTTGAAACACTTTGTAGAAAAACACTTGAAAACTGAAACATTGTATTAGGATTCCCTAGTTGATCTCGCAAGTAAATTTTTTGGCAAGAGACTGGCATTGTTTACCAAAACCCAGGGTAAACAAACATATAACGACATCTATGTTAATAAACCTATTATCTATTAGTACACAAAGTGAAAAACATGAAGAATGAGAGAATATATGTATTGCTCTGCAATGACGACTACAAAAGTTGTATAAAGATAAAGATATGACAGCAACCACTAGTCTATTTATACATATATACTAGGGTCACATATGCAATACTAAAATACTAAATTATCCTTCAATACCATCCCTTAATTTAGGATTTCCTAATTAAAACTATCAACACGAATTCCATTCCTTAAGTGGAGAAATTGATCTGTCTTTATCATAACATCTACCAACTCTTTTAGGTACTAGTGCACAAGTTCTACTACTCCATTATGGACTTGACGTCTCGTAAATGATATTTTGTCTCAATATGATTGCTTCTCCCATACAAAGATTGGTTCTTGGCAAGATTGATTGCATACTTGTTATCAATCATCAACTTCAATGACTTATCTACCTTGATATTCGATCCTACATATATTAGAAATACATACTACGACTCATTCAATTATAACTTTTAACCATATTACATTCTCATTTAATTTTATGTATTCCTTATTTATTAAATAACTTTTAAATAATTTTACTTGTTCCAAACACAGTAATAGGGTAATAAAAAGTGAATTCAAAAAATATATATATACTCATAAATGTGGAATTAAAACACACAACTTATAATTATTATAAAAATTAATTAGTAAAATATCACTCCAATGCTTCATCTAAGTTTTTTTTAGAAAGTATCAGCCAAATCTTGAAATCAATTAATAGTTAATAGTTAAAATTATAGCACATCTCTTGTGTGTGCTGAATAATATTTTATGAATTAAAGTGATAAAAAATGGTTAAACTTTCTGCAATTACTATTAAAATTTATAAATTATTTTAAAGCTTTATTTTTCAACCTAATTATAAATTAATAAACACGAACGACGTAGATAAATGCTATGTTCAAATTTTTGAATTTAAAAAAACTTTAAATAACTGCAACACAAAAAAATCCAACCAAAAAGAAAAAAAAACTATAATTAAATAATTGTTAGGTATAATGTATAAGTTAATTGAGGGTATAAAACATAAAGAAAGATATTTATTTCTGTAACAATTTTCTTTATGGTATGTTGTATATATCAAATATTACATATAATAAAATTAATATATTAAAATATTATGAAAAATATTTTATTTATTACTTTACTATTTATATTTGATTAATATATATGTTTATATTAAATTAAAAATGCATTTGACATTGTAACAAATAAAAAGGCATTTCACTACTTGAGCAATATATACTTATATTTCTAGTAACACTTTAAATAAAAATTGCAAAATTATACTGGGTAAAATACCATACAATATTAGATGAAAATTGACAGTTTATTTGTGTTGTTGAGATAATCACGCTTACATCATTCATTATTGCACATAAACGAAAAAAGAAAAGCATCAAAATAATTTTGCATAAGAATACTGATCTCTTTGTTTTAGGATGAATGTTTATTTATTTGGTTATAGAAAAAAATTAGAATAATCACAAAAATATTAAATAATGACATTATCCAAAAATAATTAATATAATATATCAAAACTAATACAGTGAAAAATAAATAAAAATATTATTTATTGATAAAAAATACTAATAAATTGCAGATTATATATTTAATAGAATAAAAAATGATCGTAATAAAAATAAATAATATTTCAGAAACACTTAATAGAAATAAAGAAATTAATGAAGATATAAATATTTTAAAAAATTATAAAAAATTTCTATCAACTAAAAACTCTTTTAAATCATGAAAAAAATAAAAGAAACATAATAAAGAAAGATTTATAAGACATATTAGTTAGATAAAAGGAATTAAATCAATTAGATAAAATAACTGAACAAGAACATTGTTGGCTGAAACATTGTTGGTTGAGATTTTCAAATGGGTTTAAATCTAACCAATAGAAGAAAATAATTCAAAAGGAATCTTTGAATTAACGTAATATTTGGGTCTACCAGAGGTAGAATTGATTGTGTTTGCAGTCTACGAAGTGGATAATTGGGCTTGAAAATATTAAAAGCCAAAGTTACTTAAGTGACCCAGATAACTAGGACGAAGGTGTCTTGGAGGGAAAGAGAGCAAAATGTAGAACGTGGGTTGATGGAGACAAGTTATAGGATACACGGCGTCTAAAGGAACGAAGCCCTCCAGGAAGCAGTTATGTATTATAAATAAATCGCTTAGTGTATTATGGAGAGGATTCAAACTTTTACCTTCCTAACGCTAATGAAGCGAACGAGCGAAATGAGTCGGGCTAGGGCAATGTATGTTTGAATCAACTTACTTTTCAACTATTTTAAGTGTTATGTCATTTACCCTTACAATTTAAATGTTTTCGTTTCTACTTTACAAATTTTACTTTATTTACTTTTGAAATCATTCTACTTTACAAGTTTTACTTTATTTACTTTTGAAATAACATAAATACATTGGACGTGAGGTCGAACGCATCCTTTTTGAAACACTTTGTAGAAAAACACTTGAAAACTGAAACACTGTATTAGGATTCCCTAGTTGATCTCGCAAGTAAATTTTTTGGCAAGAGACTGGCATTGTTTACCAAAACCCAGGGTAAACAAACATATAACGACATCTATGTTAATAAACCTATTATCTATTAGTACACAAAGTGAAAAACATGAAGAATGAGAGAATATATGTATTGCTCTGCAATGACGACTACAAAAGTTGTATAAAGATAAAGATATGACAGCAACCACTAGTCTATTTATACATATATACTAGGGTCACATATGCAATACTAAAATACTAAATTATCCTTCAATACCATCCCTTAATTTAGGATTTCCTAATTAAAACTATCAACACGAATTCCATTCCTTAAGTGGAGAAATTGATCTGTCTTTATCATAACATCTACCAACTCTTTTTAGGTACTAGTGCACAAGTTCTACTACTCCATTATGGACTTGACGTCTCAGAAATGATATTTTGTCTCAATATGATTGCTTCTCCCATACAGCATTGGGTTCTTGGCAAGATTGATTGCATACTTGTTATCAATCATCAACTTCAGCGGCTTATCTACCTTGATATTCATATCCTACATATATTAGAAATACATACTACGTACTCATTCAATTATAACTTTTAACCATATTACATTCTCATTTAATTTTATGTATTCCTTATTTATTAAATAACTGTTTAAATAATTTTACTTGTTCCAAACAGTAGGGTAATAAAAAGTGAATTCAAGAAAATATATATATACTCATAAATGTGGAATTAAAACACACAACTTATAATTATTATAAAATTAATTAGTAAAATATCACTCCAATGCTTCATCTAAGTTTTTTTTAGAAAGTATCAGCCAAATCTTGAAATCAATTAATAGTTAATAGTTAAAATTATAGCACATCTCTTGTGTGTGCTGAATAATATTTTATGAATTAAAGTGATAAAAAATGGTTAAACTTTCTGCAATTACTATTAAAATTTATAAATTATTTTAAAGCTTTATTTTTCAACCTAATTATAAATTAATAAACACGAACGAGGTAGATAAATGCTATGTTCAAATTTTTGAATATAAAAAAACTTTAAATAACTGCAACACAAAAAAATCCAACCAAAAAGAAAAAAAAACTATAATTAAATAATTGTTAGGTATAATGTATAAGTTAATTGAGGGTATAAAACATAAAGAAAGATATTTATTTCTGTAACAATTTTCTTTATGGTATGTTGTATATATCAAATATTACATATAATAAAATTAATATATTAAAATATTATGAAAAATATTTTATTTATTACTTTACTATTTATATTTGATTAATATATATGTTTATATTAAATTAAAAATTCATTTGACATTGTAACAAATAAAAAGGCATTTCACTACTTGAGCAATATATACTTATATTTCTAGTAACACTTTAAATAAAAATTGCAAAATTATACTGGGTAAAATACCATACAATATTAGATGAAAATTGACAGTTTATTTGTGTTGTTGAGATAATCACGCTTACATCATTCATTATTGCACATAAACGAAAAAAGAAAAGCATCAAAATAATTTTGCATAAGAATACCGATCTCTTTGTTTTAGGATGAATGTTTATTTATTTGGTTATAGAAAAAATTAGAATAATCACAAAAATATTAAATAATGACATTATCCAAAAATAATTAATATAATATATCAAAACTAATACAGTGAAAAATAAATAAAAATATTATTTATTGATAAAAAATACTAATAAATTGCAGATTATATATTTAAAAGAATAAAAATGATCGTAGTAAAATAAATAACATTTCGTAAACACTTAATAGAAATAAAGAATTTAATAAAGATATAAATATTTTAAAAAATTATAAAAAATTTCTATCAACTAAAAACTCTTTTAAATCATGAAAAAAATAAAAGAAACATAATAAAGAAAGATTTATAAGACATATTAGTTAGATAAAAGGAATTAAATCAATTAGATAAAATAACTGAACAAGAACATTGTTGGTCGAAACATTGTTGGTTGAGATTTTCAAATGGGTTTAAATCAACCAATAGAAGAAAATAATTCAAAAGGAATCTTTGAATTAACGTAATATTTGGGTCTAGAGGTAGAATTGATTGTGTTTGCGCTAAGTGGATAATTGGGCTTGAAAATATTAAAAGCCAAAGTTACTTAAGTGACCCGATAACTAGGACGAAGGTGTCTTGGAGGAAAGAGAGCAAAATGTAGAACGTGGGTTGATGGAGACAAGTTATAGGATACACGGCGTCTAAAGGCGAAGCCCTCCAGAAGCGCTTATGTATTATAAATAAATCGCTTAGTGTATTATGGAGAGGATTCAAACTTTTACCTTCCTAACGCTAATGAAGCGAGCGAAATGAGTCGGCTAGGGCAATGTATGTTTGAATCAACTTACTTTTCAACTATTTTAAGTGTTTTGTCATTTACCCTTACAATTTAAATGTTTTCGCTTCTACTTTACAAATTTTACTTTATTTACTTTTGAAATCATTCTACTTTACAAGTTTTACTTTATTTACTTTTGAAATAACATAAATACATTGGATGAGGTCGACGCATCCTTTTGAAACACTTTGTAGAAAACACTTGAAAACCAAACATTGTATTAGGATTCCCTAGTTGATCTCGCAAGTAAATTTTTTGGCAAGAGATGGCATTGTTTACCAAAACCTGTGGTAAACAAACATATAACGACATCTATGTTAATAAACCTATTATCTATTAGTACACAAAGTGAAAAACATGAAGAATGAGAGAATATATGTATTGCTCGCAATGACGACTACAAAAGTTGTATAAAGATAAAGATATGAAGAACCACTAGTCTATTTATACATATATACTAGGTCACATATGCAATACTAAAATACTAAATTATCCTTCAATACCATCCCTTAATTTAGGATTTCCTAATTAAAACTATCAACACAATTCCATTCCTTAAGTGGAGAAATTGATCCGTCTTTATCATAACATCTACCAACTCTTTTAGGTACTAGTGCACAAGTTCTACTACTCCATTATGGACTTGACGTCTCGAAATGATATTTTGTCTCAATATGATTGCTTCTCCCATACAAAGATTGGTTCTTGGCAAGATTGATTGCATACTTGTTATCAATCATCAACTTCAGCGGCTTATCTACCTTGATATTCAGATCCTACATATATTAGAAATACATACTACGTACTCATTCAATTATAACTTTTAACCATATTACATTCTCATTTAATTTTATGTATTCCTTATTTATTAAATAACTGTTTAAATAATTTTACTTGTTCCAAACACGTAGTAATAGGGTAATAAAAAGTGAATTCAAAAATATATATACTCATAAATGTGGAATTAAAAACACACAACTTATAATTATTATAAAAATTAATTAGTAAAATATCACTCCAATGCTTCATCTAAGTTTTTTTTAGAAAGTATCAGCCAAATCTTGAAATCAATTAATAGTTAATAGTTAAAATTATAGCACATCTCTTGTGTGTGCTGAATAATATTTTATGAATTAAAGTGATAAAAAATGGTTAAACTTTCTGCAATTACTATTAAAATTTATAAATTATTTTAAAGCTTTATTTTTCAACCTAATTATAAATTAATAAACACGAACGAGGTAGATAAATGCTATGTTCAAATTTTTGAATATAAAAAACTTTAAATAAGCAACACAAAATCCAACCAAAAAGAAAAAAAAACTATAATTAAATAATTGTTAGGTATAATGTATAAGTTAATTGAGGGTATAAAACATAAAGAAAGATATTTATTTCTGTAACAATTTTCTTTATGGTATGTTGTATATATCAAATATTACATATAATAAAATTAATATATTAAAATATTATGAAAAATATTTTATTTATTACTTTACTATTTATATTTGATTAATATATATGTTTATATTAAATTAAAAATTCATTTGACATTGTAACAAATAAAAAGGCATTTCACTACTTGAGCAATATATACTTATATTTCTAGTAACACTTTAAATAAAAATTGCAAAATTATACTGGGTAAAATACCATACAATATTAGATGAAAATTGACAGTTTATTTGTGTTGTTGAGATAATCACGCTTACATCATTCATTATTGCACATAAACGAAAAAAGAAAAGCATCAAAATAATTTTGCATAAGAATACTGATCTCTTTGTTTTAGGATGAATGTTTATTTATTTGGTTATAGAAAAAAATTAGAATAATCACAAAAATATTAAATAATGACATTATCCAAAAATAATTAATATAATATATCAAAACTAATACAGTGAAAAATAAATAAAAATATTATTTATTGATAAAAAATACTAATAAATTGCAGATTATATATTTAAAAGAATAAAAAATGATCGTAGTAAAAATAAATAACATTTCAGAAACACTTAATAGAAATAAAGAATTTAATAAAGATATAAATATTTTAAAAAATTATAAAAAATTTCTATCAACTAAAAACTCTTTTAAATCATGAAAAAAATAAAAGAAACATAATAAAGAAAGATTTATAAGACATATTAGTTAGATAAAAGGAATTAAATCAATTAGATAAAATAACTGAACAAGAACATTGTTGGCTGAAACATTGTTGGTTGAGATTTTCAAATGGGTTTAAATCTAACCAATAGAAGAAAATAATTCAAAAGGAATCTTTGAATTAACGTAATATTGGTCTACGAGGTAGAATTGATTGTGTTTGCAGTCTACGAAGTGGATAATTGGGCTTGAAAATATTAAAAGCCAAAGTTACTTAAGTGACCCAGATAACTAGGACGAAGGTGTCTTGGAGGGAAAGAGAGCAAAATGTAGAACGTGGGTTGATGGAGACAAGTTATAGGATACACGGCGTCTAAAGGAACGAAGCCCTCCAGGAAGCAGTTATGTATTATAAATAAATCGCTTAGTGTATTATGGAGAGGATTCAAACTTTTACCTTCCTAACGCTAATGAAGCGAACGAGCGAAATGAGTCGGGCTAGGGCAATGTATGTTTGAATCAACTTACTTTTCAACTATTTTAAGTGTTATGTCATTTACCCTTACAATTTAAATGTTTTCGTTTCTACTTTACAAATTTTACTTTATTTACTTTTGAAATCATTCTACTTTACAAGTTTTACTTTATTTACTTTTGAAATAACATAAATACATTGGACGTGAGGTCGAACGCATCCTTTTTGAAACACTTTGTAGAAAAACACTTGAAAATTGAAACACTGTATTAGGATTCCCTAGTTGATCTCGCAAGTAAATTTTTTGGCAAGAGACTGGCATTGTTTACCAAAACCCAGGGTAAACAAACATATAACGACATCTATGTTAATAAACCTATTATCTATTAGTACACAAAGTGAAAAACATGAAGAATGAGAGAATATATGTATTGCTCTGCAATGACGACTACAAAAGTTGTATAAAGATAAAGATATGACAGCAACCACTAGTCTATTTATACATATATACTAGGGTCACATATGCAATACTAAAATACTAAATTATCCTTCAATACCATCCCTTAATTTAGGATTTCCTAATTAAAACTATCAACACGAATTCCATTCCTTAAGTGGAGAAATTGATCTGTCTTTATCATAACATCTACCAACTCTTTTTAGGTACTAGTGCACAAGTTCTACTACTCCATTATGGACTTGACGTCTCGTAAATGATATTTTGTCTCAATATGATTGCTTCTCCCATACAAAGATTGGGTTCTTGGCAAGATTGATTGCATACTTGTTATCAATCATCAACTTCAGCGGCTTATCTACCTTGATATTCAGATCCTACATATATTAGAAATACATACTACGTACTCATTCAATTATAACTTTTAACCATATTACATTCTCATTTAATTTTATGTATTCCTTATTTATTAAATAACTGTTTAAATAATTTTACTTGTTCCAAACACGAGTAATAGGGTAATAAAAAGTGAATTCAAGAAAATATATATATACTCATAAATGTGGAATTAAAACACACAACTTATAATTATTATAAAATTAATTAGTAAAATATCACTCCAATGCTTCATCTAAGTTTTTTTTAGAAAGTATCAGCCAAATCTTGAAATCAATTAATAGTTAATAGTTAAAATTATAGCACATCTCTTGTGTGTGCTGAATAATATTTTATGAATTAAAGTGATAAAAAATGGTTAAACTTTCTGCAATTACTATTAAAATTTATAAATTATTTTAAAGCTTTATTTTTCAACCTAATTATAAATTAATAAACACGAACGAGGTAGATAAATGCTATGTTCAAATTTTGAATATAAAAAACTTTAAATAAAACACAAAAAATCCAACCAAAGAAAAAAAACTATAATTAAATAATTGTTAGGTATAATGTATAAGTTAATTGAGGGTATAAAACATAAAGAAAGATATTTATTTCGTAATAATTTTCTTTATGGTATGTTGTATATATCAAATATTACATATAATAAAATTAATATATTAAAATATTATGAAAAATATTTTATTTATTACTTTACTATTTATATTTGATTAATATATATGTTTATATTAAATTAAAAATGCATTTGACATTGTAACAAATAAAAGGCATTTCACTACTTGAGCAATATATACTTATATTTCTAGTAACACTTTAAATAAAAATTGCAAAATTATACTGGGTAAAATACCATACAATATTAGATGAAAATTGATGTTTATTTGTGTTGTTGAGATAATCACGCTTACATCATTCATTATTGCACATAAACGAAAAAGAAAAGCATCAAAATAATTTTGCAAAATCCGATCTCTTTGTTTTAGGATGAATGTTTATTTATTTGGTTATAGAGCAATTTATATTAGAGGATAAAATTTATTTTCTAATTATTTTCATTCTTATAATTAATAATTGTATAAAAATAAAATTGTGTTGTATACAAAAAGAATAATTATCTTTTAAAACATTTGAAATAAAGAAATAAAAACTAATATATACGAAAAATTAGAATAATCACAAAATATTAAATAATGACATTATCCAAAAATAATTAATATAATATATAAAACTAATACAATGAAAATAAATAAAATATTATTTATTGAAAAATACTAATAAATTGCGATTATATATTTAATAGAATAAAAAATGATCGTAATAAAAATAAATAATATTTCAGAAACACTTAATAGAAATAAAGAATTTAATAAAGATATAAATATTTTAAAAAATTATAAAAAATTTCTATCAACTAAAAACTCTTTTAAATCATGAAAAAATAAAAGAAACATAATAAAGAAAGATTTATAAGACATATTAGTTAGATAAAAGGAATTAAATCAATTAGATAAAATAACTGAACAAGAACATTGTTGGCTGAAACATTGTTGGTTGGGATTTTCAAATGGGTTTAAATCTAACCAATAGAAGAAAATAATTCAAAAGGAATCTTTGAATTAACGTAATATTTGGGTCTACAAGGGGTAGAATTGATTGTGTTTGCAGTCTACGAAGTGGATAATTGGGCTTGAAAATATTAAAAGCCAAAGTTACTTAAGTGACCCAGATAACTAGGACGAAGGTGTCTTGGAGGGAAAGAGAGCAAAATGTAGAACGTGGGTTGATGGAGACAAGTTATAGGATACACGTGTCTAAAGGAAGCCTCCAGAAGCGTTATGTATTATAAATAAATCGCTTAGTGTATTATGGAGAGGATTCAAACTTTTACCTTCCTAACGCTAATGAAGCGAACGAGCTTAAATGAGTCGGGCTAGGGCAATGTATGTTTGAATCAACTTACTTTTCAACTATTTTAAGTGTTTGTCATTTACCCTTACAATTTAAATGTTTTCGTTTCTACTTTACAAATTTTACTTTATTTACTTTTGAAATCATTCTACTTTACAAGTTTTACTTTATTTACTTTTGAAATAACATAAATACATTGGACGTGAGGTCGACGCATCCTTTTGAAACACTTTGTAGAAAAACACTTGAAAACTGAAACATTGTATTAGGATTCCCTAGTTGATCTCGCAAGTAAATTTTTTGGCAAGAGACTGGCATTGTTTACCAAAACCCAGGGTAAACAAACATATAACGACATCTATGTTAATAAACCTATTATCTATTAGTACACAAAGTGAAAAACATGAAGAATGAGAGAATATATGTATTGCTCGCAATGACGACTACAAAAGTTGTATAAAGATAAAGATATGACAAAGAACCACTAGTCTATTTATACATATATACTAGGGTCACATATGCAATACTAAAATACTAAATTATCCTTCAATACCATCCCTTAATTTAGGATTTCCTAATTAAAACTATCAACACGAATTCCATTCCTTAAGTGGAGAAATTGATCTGTCTTTATCATAACATCTACCAACTCTTTTTAGGTACTAGTGCACAAGTTCTACTACTCCATTATGGACTTGACGTCTCAGAAATGATATTTTGTCTCAATATGATTGCTTCTCCCATACAGCATTGGGTTCTTGGCAAGATTGATTGCATACTTGTTATCAATCATCAACTTCAATACTTATCTACCTTGATATTCGATCCTACATATATTAGAAATACATACTACGACTCATTCAATTATAACTTTTAACCATATTACATTCTCATTTAATTTTATGTATTCCTTATTTATTAAATAACTTTTAAATAATTTTACTTGTTCCAAACACGAGTAATAGGGTAATAAAAAGTGAATTCAAAGAAATATATATATACTCATAAATGTGGAATTAAAACACACAACTTATAATTATTATAAAAATTAATTAGTAAAATATCACCCAATGCTTCATCTAAGTTTTTTAGAAAGTATCACCAAATCTTGAAATTAATTAATAGTTAATAGTTAAAATTATAGCACATCTCTTGTGTGTAATAATATTTTATAAATTAAAGTGATAAAAAATGGTTAAACTTTCTGCAATTACTATTAAAATTTATAAATTATTTTAAAGCTTTATTTTTCAACCTAATTATAAATTAATAAACACGAACGAGGTAGATAAATGCTATGTTCAAATTTTTGAATATAAAAAAACTTTAAATAACTGCAACACAAAAAAATCCAACCAAAAAGAAAAAAAAACTATAATTAAATAATTGTTAGGTATAATGTATATGTTAATTGAAGGTATAAAAAATAAAGAAATATATTTATTTCTGTAACAATTTTCTTTATGGTATGTTGTATATATCAAATATTACATATAATAAAATTAATATATTAAAATATTATGAAAAATATTTTATTTATTACTTTACTATTTATATTTGATTAATATATATGTTTATATTAAATTAAAAATTCATTTGACATTGTAACAAATAAAAAGGCATTTCACTACTTGAGCAATATATACTTATATTTCTAGTAACACTTTAAATAAAAATTGCAAAATTATACTGGGTAAAATACCATACAATATTAGATGAAAATTGACAGTTTATTTGTGTTGTTGAGATAATCACGCTTACATCATTCATTATTGCACATAAACGAAAAAAGAAAAGCATCAAAATAATTTTGCATAAGAATACTGATCTCTTTGTTTTAGGATGAATGTTTATTTATTTGGTTATAGAGCAATTTATATTAGAGGATAAAATTTATTTTCTCTAATTATTTTCATTCTTATAATTAATAATTGTATAAAAAATAAAATTGTGTTGTATACAAAAAAAGAATAATTATCTTTTAAAACAGTGTGAAATAAAGAAATAAAAAACTAATACTTATACCCTACGAAAAAAATTAGAATAATCACAAAAATATTAAATAATGACATTATCCAAAAATAATTAATATAATATTAAAAAACTAATACAGTGAAAAATAAATAAAAAGATTATTTATTGATAAAAAATACAAATAAATTGCAGATTATATATTTAATAGAATAAAAAATGATCGTAATAAAAATAAATAATATTTCAGAAACACTTAATAGAAATAAAGAAATTAATGAAGATATAAATATTTTAAAAAATTATAAAAAATTTCTATCAACTAAAAACTCTTTTAAATCATGAAAAAATAAAAGAAACATAATAAAGAAAGATTTATAAGACATATTAGTTAGATAAAAGGAATTAAATCAATTAGATAAAATAACTGAACAAGAACATTGTTGGCTGAAACATTGTTGGTTGAGATTTTCAAATGGGTTTAAATCTAACCAATAGAAGAAAATAATTCAAAAGGAATCTTTGAATTAACGTAATATTTGGGTCTACCAGAGGTAGAATTGATTGTGTTTGCAGTCTACGAAGTGGATAATTGGGCTTGAAAATATTAAAAGCCAAAGTTACTTAAGTGACCCAGATAACTAGGACGAAGGTGTCTTGGAGGGAAAGAGAGCAAAATGTAGAACGTGGGTTGATGGAGACAAGTTATAGGATACACGGCGTCTAAAGGAACGAAGCCCTCCAGGAAGCAGTTATGTATTATAAATAAATCGCTTAGTGTATTATGGAGAGGATTCAAACTTTTACCTTCCTAACGCTAATGAAGCGAACGAGCGAAATGAGTCGGGCTAGGGCAATGTATGTTTGAATCAACTTACTTTTCAACTATTTTAAGTGTTTTGTCATTTACCCTTACAATTTAAATGTTTTCGTTTCTACTTTACAAATTTTACTTTATTTACTTTTGAAATCATTCTACTTTACAAGTTTTACTTTATTTACTTTTGAAATAACATAAATACATTGGACGTGAGGTCGAACGCATCCTTTTTGAAACACTTTGTAGAAAAACACTTGAAAATTGAAACACTGTATTAGGATTCCCTAGTTGATCTCGCAAGTAAATTTTTTGGCAAGAGACTCGCATTGTTTACCAAAACCCAGGGTAAACAAACATATAACGACATCTATGTTAATAAACCTATTATCTATTAGTACACAAAGTGAAAAACATGAAGAATGAGAGAATATATGTATTGCTCTGCAATGACGACTACAAAAGTTGTATAAAGATAAAGATATGACAGCAACCACTAGTCTATTTATACATATATACTAGGGTCACATATGCAATACTAAAATACTAAATTATCCTTCAATACCATCCCTTAATTTAGGATTTCCTAATTAAAACTATCAACACAATTCCATTCCTTAAGTGGAGAAATTGATCTGCCTTTATCATAACATCTACCAACTCTTTTAGGTACTAGTGCACAAGTTCTACTACTCCATTATGGACTTGACGTCTCGAAATGATATTTTGTCTCAATATGATTGCTTCTCCCATACAAAGATTGGGTTCTTGGCAAGATTGATTGCATACTTGTTATCAATCATCAACTTCAGCGGCTTATCTACCTTGATATTCAGATCCTACATATATTAGAAATACATACTACATACTCATTCAATTATAACTTTTAACCATATTACATTCTCATTTAATTTTATGTATTCCTTATTTATTAAATAACTTTTTAAATAATTTTACTTGTTCCAAACACAGAGTAATAGGGTAATAAAAAAGTGAATTCAGCAAAATATATATATACTCATAAATGTGGAATTAAAAACACACAACTTATAATTATTATAAAAATTAATTAGTAAAATATCACTCCAATGCTTCATCTAAGATTTTTTTAGAAAATATCAGCCAAATCTTGAAATTATTTAATAGTTAATAGTTAAAATTATAGCACATCTCCTGTGTGTGCTGAATAATATTTTATAAATTAAAGTGATAAAAAATGGTTAAACTTTCTGCAATTACTATTAAAATTTATAAATTATTTTAAAGCTTTATTTTTCAACCTAATTATAAATTAATAAACACGAACGAGGTAGATAAATGCTATGTTCAAATTTTTGAATATAAAAAAACTTTAAATAACTGCAACACAAAAAAATCCAACCAAAAAGAAAAAAAAACTATAATTAAATAATTGTTAGGTATAATGTATAAGTTAATTGAGGGTATACAAAATAAAGAAATATATTTATTTCTGTAACAATTTTCTTTATGGTATGTTGTATATATCAAATATTACATATTATAAAATTAATATATTAAAATATTATGAAAAATATTTTATTTATTACTTAACTATTTATATTTGATTAATATATATGTTTATATTAAATTAAAAATGCATTTGACATTGTAACAAATAAAAAGGCATTTCACTACTTGAGCAATATATACTTATATTTCTAGTAACACTTTAAATAAAATTGCAAAATTATACTGGGTAAAATACCATACAATATTAGATGAAAATTGACAGTTTATTTGTGTTGTTGAGATAATCACGCTTACATCATTCATTATTGCACATAAACGAAAAAAGAAAAGCATCAAAATAATTTTGCATAAGAATACTGATCTCTTTGTTTTAGGATGAATGTTTATTTATTTGGTTATAGAAAAAAATTAGAATAATCACAAAAATATTAAATAATGACATTATCCAAAAATAATTAATATAATATTAAAAAACTAATACAGTGAAAAATAAATAAAAAGATTATTTATTGATAAAAAATACTAATAAATTGCAGATTATATATTTAATAGAATAAAAAATGATCGTAATAAAAATAAATAATATTTCAGAAACACTTAATAGAAATAAAGAATTTAATAAATATATAAATATTTTAAAAAATTATAAAAAATTTCTATCAACTAAAAACTCTTTTAAATCATGAAAAAATAAAAGAAACATAATAAAGAAAGATTTATAAGACATATTAGTTAGATAAAAGGAATTAAATCAATTAGATAAAATAAGAACAAGAACATTGTTGGTCGAAACATTGTTGGTTGGGATTTTCAAATGGGTTTAAATCTAACCAATAGAAGAAAATAATTCAAAAGGAATCTTTGAATTACTGTAATATTTGGGTCTACCAGGGGTAGAATTGATTGTGTTTGCGCTTAAGTGGATAATTGGGCTTGAAAATATTAAAAGCCAAAGTTACTTAAGTGACCGATAACTAGGACGAAGGTGTCTTGGAGGAAAGAGAGCAAAATGTAGAACGTGGGTTGATGGAGACAAGTTATAGGATACACCGCCTAAAGGAACGAAGCCCTCCAGAAGCGCTTATGTATTATAAATAAATCGCTTAGTGTATTATGGAGAGGATTCAAACTTTTACCTTCCTAACTCTAATGAAGCGAACGAGCGAAATGAGTCGGGCTAGGGCAATGTATGTTTGAATCAACTTACTTTTCAACTATTTTAAGTGTTATGTCATTTACCCTTACAATTTAAATGTTTTCGTTTCTACTTTACAAATTTTACTTTATTTACTTTTGAAATCATTCTGCTTTACAAGTTTTACTTTATTTACTTTTGAAATAACATAAATATGAGGTCGAACGCATCCTTTTTGAAACACTTTGTAGAAAACCACTTGAAAACTGAAACACTGTATTAGGATTCCCTAGTTGATCTCAAGTAAATTTTTGGCAAGAGACGGCATTGTTTACCAAAACCGTGGTAAACAAACATATAACGACATCTATGTTAATAAACCTATTATCTATTAGTACACAAAGTGAAAACATGAAGAATGAGAGAATATATGTATTGCTCGCAATGACGACTACAAAAGTTGTATAAAGATAAAGATATGACAAAGAACCACTAGTCTATTTATACATATATACTAGGGTCACATATGCAATACTAAAATACTAAATTATCCTTCAATACCATCCCTTAATTTAGGATTTCCTAATTAAAACTATCAACACCAATTCCATTCCTTAAGTGGAGAAATTGATCTGTCTTTATCATAACATCTACCAACTCTTTTTAGGTACTAGTGCACAAGTTCTACTACTCCATTATGGACTTGACGTCTCAGAAATGATATTTTGTCTCAATATGATTGCTTCTCCCATACAGCATTGGGTTCTTGGCAAGATTGATTGCATACTTGTTATCAATCATCAACTTCAGCGGCTTATCTACCTTGATATTCAGATCCTACATATATTAGAAATACATACTACATACTCATTCAATTATAACTTTTAACCATATTACATTCTCATTTAATTTTATGTATTCCTTATTTATTAAATAACTTTTTAAATAATTTTACTTGTCGAAACACGGAGTAATAGGGTGATAAAAAAGTGAATTAAGCAAAATATATATAATCATAAATATGGCATTAAAACACACAACTTATAATTATTATAAAAATTAATTAGTAAAATATTACTCCAATGCTTCATCTAAGTTTTTTTTAGAAAGTATCAGCCAAATCTTAAAATCAATTAATAGTTAATAGTTAAAATTATTGCACATCTCTTGTGTGTGCTGAATAATATTTTATAAATTAAAGTGATAAAAAATGGTTAAACTTTTTGCAATTACTATTAAAATTTTATAAATTATTTTAAAGCTTTATTTTTCAACCTAATTATAAATTAATACACACGAACGAGGTAGATAAATGCTATGTTCAAATTTTGAATATAAAAACTTTAAATAATCGCAACACAAAAAATCCAACAAAAGAAAAAAAACTATAATTAAATAATTGTTAGGTATAATGTATATGTTAATTGAGGGTATAAAAATAAAGAAATATATTTATTTCGTAATAATTTTCTTTATGGTATGTTGTATATATCAAATGTTACATATTATAAAATTAATATATTAAAATATTATGAAAAATATTTTATTTATTACTTTACTATTTATATTTGATTAATATATATGTTTATATTAAATTAAAAATGCATTTGACATTGTAACAAATAAAAAGGCATTTCACTACTTGAGCAATATATACTTATATTTCTAGTAACACTTTAAATAAAAATTGCAAAATTATACTGGGTAAAATACCATACAATATTAGATGAAAATTGAGTTTATTTGTGTTGTTGAGATAATCACGCTTACATCATTCATTATTGCACATAAACGAAAAAAGAAAAGCATCAAAATAATTTTACATAAGAATACCGATCTCTTTGTTTTAGGATGAATGTTTATTTATTTGGTTATAGAGCAATTTATATTAGAGGATAAAATTTATTTTCTCTAATTATTTTCATTCTTATAATTAATAATATAAAAATAAAATTGTGTTGTATACAAAAAAAGAATAATTATCTTTTAAAACAATGTGAAATAAAGAAATAAAAAACTAATACTTATACACTACGAAAAAATTAGAATAATCACAAAATATTAAATAATGACATTATCCAAAAATAATTAATATAATATATAAAAACTAATACAGTGAAAATAAATAAAATATTATTTATTGATAAAAAATACTAATAAATTGCAGATTATATATTTAATAGAAAAAAAATGATCGTAATAAAAATAAATAATATTTCAGAAACACTTAATAGAAATAAAGAATTTAATAAAGATATAAATATTTTAAAAAATTATAAAAAATTTCTATCAACTAAAAACTCTTTTAAATCATGAAAAAAATAAAAGAAACATAATAAAGAAAGATTTATAAGACATATTAGTTAGATAAAAGGAATTAAATCAATTAGATAAAATAACTGAACAAGAACATTGTTGGCTGAAACATTGTTGGTTGAGATTTTCAAATGGGTTTAAATCTAACCAATAGAAGAAAATAATTCAAAAGGAATCTTTGAATTAACGTAATATTTGGGTCTACCAGAGGTAGAATTGATTGTGTTTGCAGTCTACGAAGTGGATAATTGGGCTTGAAAATATTAAAAGCCAAAGTTACTTAAGTGACCCAGATAACTAGGACGAAGGTGTCTTGGAGGGAAAGAGAGCAAAATGTAGAACGTGGGTTGATGGAGACAAGTTATAGGATACACGGCGTCTAAAGGAACGAAGCCCTCCAGGAAGCAGTTATGTATTATAAATAAATCGCTTAGTGTATTATGGAGAGGATTCAAACTTTTACCTTCCTAACGCTAATGAAGCGAACGAGCGAAATGAGTCGGGCTAGGGCAATGTATGTTTGAATCAACTTACTTTTCAACTATTTTAAGTGTTTTGTCATTTACCCTTACAATTTAAATGTTTTCGTTTCTACTTTACAAATTTTACTTTATTTACTTTTGAAATCATTCTACTTTACAAGTTTTACTTTATTTACTTTTGAAATAACATAAATACATTGGACGTGAGGTCGAACGCATCCTTTTTGAAACACTTTGTAGAAAAACACTTGAAAACTGAAACATTGTATTAGGATTCCCTAGTTGATCTCGCAAGTAAATTTTTTGGCAAGAGACTGGCATTGTTTACCAAAACCCAGGGTAAACAAACATATAACGACATCTATGTTAATAAACCTATTATCTATTAGTACACAAAGTGAAAAACATGAAGAATGAGAGAATATATGTATTGCTCTGCAATGACGACTACAAAAGTTGTATAAAGATAAAGATATGACAGCAACCACTAGTCTATTTATACATATATACTAGGGTCACATATGCAATACTAAAATACTAAATTATCCTTCAATACCATCCCTTAATTTAGGATTTCCTAATTAAAACTATCAACACGAATTCCATTCCTTAAGTGGAGAAATTGATCTGTCTTTATCATAACATCTACCAACTCTTTTTAGGTACTAGTGCACAAGTTCTACTACTCCATTATGGACTTGACGTCTCAGAAATGATATTTTGTCTCAATATGATTGCTTCTCCCATACAGCATTGGGTTCTTGGCAAGATTGATTGCATACTTGTTATCAATCATCAACTTCAACGGCTTATCTACCTTGATATTTACATCCTACATATATTAGAAATACATACTACATACTCATTCAATTATAACTTTTAACCATATTACATTCTCATTTAATTTTATGTATTCCTTATTTATTAAATAACTTTTTAAATAATTTTACTTGTTCGAAACACGGAGTAATAGGGTGATAAAAAACGTGAGTTAAGCAAAATATATATAATCATAAATATGGCATTAAAAACACACAACTTATAATTATTATAAAAATTAATTAGTAAAATATCACTCCAATGCTTCATCTAAGTTTTTTTTAGAAAGCGTCAGCCAAATCTTAAAATCAATTAATAGTTAATAGTTAAAATTATTGCACATCTCTTGTGTGTGCTGAATAATATTTTATAAAATTAAAGTGATAAAAAATGGTTAAACTTTTTGCAATTACTATTAAAATTTTATAAATTATTTTAAAGCTTTATTTTTCAACCTAATTATAAATTAATAAACACGAACGAGGTAGATAAATGCTATGTTCAAATTTTTGAATATAAAAAAACTTTAAATAACTGCAACACAAAAAAATCCAACCAAAAAGAAAAAAAAACTATAATTAAATAATTGTTAGGTATAATGTATATGTTAATTGAGGGTATAAAAAATAAAGAAATATATTTATTTCTGTAACAATTTTCTTTATGGTATGTTGTATATATCAAATATTACATATTATAAAATTAATATATTAAAATATTATGAAAAATATTTTATTTATTACTTAACTATTTATATTTGATTAATATATATGTTTATATTAAATTAAAAATGCATTTGACATTGTAACAAATAAAAAGGCATTTCACTACTTGAGCAATATATACTTATATTTCTAGTAACACTTTAAATAAAAATTGCAAAATTATACTGGGTAAAATACCATACAATATTAGATGAAAATTGACAGTTTATTTGTGTTGTTGAGATAATCACGCTTACATCATTCATTATTGCACATAAACGAAAAAAGAAAAGCATCAAAATAATTTTGCATAAGAATATTGATCTCTTTGTTTTAGGATGAATGTTTATTTATTTGGTTATAGAGCAATTTATATTAGAGGATAAAATTTATTTTCTCTAATTATTTTCATTCTTATAATTAATAATTGTATAAAAAATAAAATTGTGTTGTATACAAAAAAAGAATAATTATCTTTTAAAACAGCGTGAAAGAAAAAAATAAAAAACTAATACTTATACCCTACGAAAAAAATTAGAATAATCACTAAAATATTAAATAATGACATTATCCAAAAATAATTAATATAATATATAAAAACTAATACAGTGAAAATAAATAAAATATTATTTATTGATAAAAATACTAATAAATTGCAGATTATATATTTAATAGAATAAAAAATGATCGTAATAAAAATAAATAATATTTCAGAAACACTTAATAGAAATAAAGAATTTAATAAAGATATAAATATTTTAAAAAATTATAAAAAATTTCTATCAACTAAAAACTCTTTTAAATCATGAAAAAAATAAAAGAAACATAATAAAGAAAGATTTATAAGACATATTAGTTAGATAAAAGGAATTAAATCAATTAGATAAAATAACTGAACAAGAACATTGTTGGCTGAAACATTGTTGGTTGGGATTTTCAAATGGGTTTAAATCTAACCAATAGAAGAAAATAATTCAAAAGGAATCTTTGAATTAATGTAATATTTGGGTATACCAGGGGTAAAATTGATTGTGTTTGCAGTCTACGAAGTGGATAATTGGGCTTGAAAATATTAAAAGCCAAAGTTACTTAAGTGACCCGTATAACTAGGACGAAGGTGTCTTGGAAAGAGAGCAAAATGTAGAACGTGGGTTGATGGAGACAAGTTATAGGATACACGCCTAAAGGAACGAAGCCCTCCAGGAAGCAGTTATGTATTATAAATAAATCGCTTAGTGTATTATGGAGAGGATTCAAACTTTTACCTTCCTAACGCTAATGAAGCGAACGAGCGAAATGAGTCGGGCTAGGGCAATGTATGTTTGAATCAACTTACTTTTCAACTATTTTAAGTGTTATGTCATTTACCCTTACAATTTAAATGTTTTCGTTTCTACTTTACAAATTTTACTTTATTTACTTTTGAAATCATTCTGCTTTACAAGTTTTACTTTATTTACTTTTGAAATAACATAAATATGAGGTCGAACGCATCCTTTTTGAAACACTTTGTAGAAAACCACTTGAAAACTGAAACACTGTATTAGGATTCCCTAGTTGACCTCGCAAGTAAATTTTTTGGAAAGAGACTGGCATTGTTTACCAAAACCCAGGGTAAACAAACATATAACGACATCTATGTTAATAAACCTATTATCTATTAGTACACAAAGTGAAAAACATGAAAAATGAGAGAATATATGTATTGCTCTGCAATGACGACTACAAAAGTTGTATAAAGATAAAGATATGACAGCAACCACTAGTCTATTTATACATATATACTAGGGTCACATATGCAATACTAAAATACTAAATTATCCTTCAATACCATCCCTTAATTTAGGATTTCCTAATTAAAACTATCAACACCAATTCCATTCCTTAAGTGGAGAAATTGATCCGTCTTTATCATAACATCTACCAACTCTTTTTAGGTACTAGTGCACAAGTTCTACTACTCCATTATGGACTTGACGTCTCAAAAATGATATTTTGTCTCAATATGATTGCTTCTCGCATACAGCATTGGGTTCTTGGCAAGATTGATTGCATACTTGTTATCAATCATCAACTTCAACGGCTTATCTACCTTGATATTTACATCCTACATATATTAGAAATACATACCACATACTTATTCAATTATAACTTTTAACCATATTACATTCTCATTTAATTTTATGTATTCCTTATTTATTAAATAACTTTTTAAATAATTTTACTTGTTCGAAACACGTAGTAATAGGGTGATAAAAAACGTGAATTAAGCAAAATATATATAATCATAAATATGGCATTAAAAACACACAACTTATAATTATTATAAAAATTAATTAGTAAAATATCACTCCAATGCTTCATCTAAGTTTTTTTTAGAAAGCGTCAGCCAAATCTTAAAATCAATTAATAGTTAATAGTTAAAATTATTGCACATCTCTTGTGTGTGCTGAATAATATTTTATAAAATTAAAGTGATAAAAAATGGTTAAACTTTTTGCAATTACTATTAAAATTTTATAAATTATTTTAAAGCTTTATTTTTCAACCTAATTATAAATTAATACACACGACCGAGGTAGATAAATGCTATGTTCAAATTTTGGAATATAAAAAACTTTAAATAACTGCAACACAAAAACATCCAACCAAAAAGAAAAAAAAACTATAATTTAATAATTTTAAGGTAAAATGTATATGTTAATTGAGGGTATAAAAAATAAAGAAATATATTTATTTCTGTAACAATTTTCTTTATGGTATGTTGTATATATCAAATGTTACATATAATAAAATTAATATATTAAAATATTATGAAAAATATTTTATTTATTACTTTACTATTTATATTTGATTAATATATATGTTTATATTAAATTAAAAATTCATTTGACATTGTAACAAATAAAAAGGCATTTCACTACTTGAGCAATATATACTTATATTTCTAGTAACACTTTAAATAAAAATTGCAAAATTATACTGGGTAAAATACCATACAATATTAGATGAAAATTGACAGTTTATTTGTGTTGTTGAGATAATCACGCTTACATCATTCATTATTGCACATAAACGAAAAAAGAAAAGCATCAAAATAATTTTGCATAAGAATACTGATCTCTTTGTTTTAGGATGAATGTTTATTTATTTGGTTATAGAGCAATTTATATTAGAGGATAAAATTTATTTTCTCTAATTATTTTCATTCTTATAATTAATAATTGTATAAAAAATAAAATTGTGTTGTATACAAAAAAAGAATAATTATCTTTTAAAACAGTGTGAAATAAAGAAATAAAAAACTAATACTTATACCCTACGAAAAAAATTAGAATAATCACAAAAATATTAAATAATGACATTATCCAAAAAGAATTAATTTAATATATAAAAACTAATACAGTGAAAAATAAATAAAAATATTATTTATTGATAAAAAATACTAATAAATTGCAGATTATATATTTAATAGAATAAAAAATGATCGTAATAAAAATAAATAATATTTCAGAAACACTTAATAGAAATAAAGAATTTAATAAAGATATAAATATTTTAAAAAATTATAAAAAACTTTCTATCAACTAAAAACTCTTTTAAATCATGAAAAAATAAAAGAAACATAATAAAGAAAGATTTATAAGACATATTAGTTAGATAAAAGGAATTAAATCAATTAGATAAAATAACTGAACAAGAACATTGTTGGCTGAAACATTGTTGGTTGGGATTTTCAAATGGGTTTAAATCCAACCAATAGAAGTAAATAATTTAAAAGGAATCTTTGAATTAATGTAATATTTGGGTCTACCAGGGGTAGAATTGATTGTGTTTGCAGTCTACGAAGTGGATAATTGGGCTTGAAAATATTAAAAGCCAAAGTTACTTAAGTGACCCAGATAACTAGGACGAAGGTGTCTTGGAGGGAAAGAGAGCAAAATGTAGAACGTGGGTTGATGGAGACAAGTTATAGGATACACGGCGTCTAAAGGAACGAAGCCCTCCAGGAAGCAGTTATGTATTATAAATAAATCGCTTAGTGTATTATGGAGAGGATTCAAACTTTTACCTTCCTAACGCTAATGAAGCGAACGAGCGAAATGAGTCGGGCTAGGGCAATGTATGTTTGAATCAACTTACTTTTCAACTATTTTAAGTGTTTTGTCATTTACCCTTACAATTTAAATGTTTTCGTTTCTACTTTACAAATTTTACTTTATTTACTTTTGAAATCATTCTGCTTTACAAGTTTTACTTTATTTACTTTTGAAATAACATAAATATGAGGTCGAACGCATCCTTTTTGAAACACTTTGTAGAAAACCACTTGAAAACTGAAACACTGTATTAGGATTCCCTAGTTGACCTCGCAAGTAAATTTTTTGGAAAGAGACTGGCATTGTTTACCAAAACCCAGGGTAAACAAACATATAACGACATCTATGTTAATAAACCTATTATCTATTAGTACACAAAGTGAAAAACATGAAGAATGAGAGAATATATGTATTGCTCTACAATGACGACTACAAAAGTTGTATAAACATAAAGATATGACAGCAACCACTAGTCTATTTATACACATATACTAGGGTCACATATGCAATACAAAAATACTAAATTATCCTTCAATAACATCCCTTAATTTAGGATTTCCTAATTTAAACTATCAACACCAATTCCATTCCTTAAGTGGAGAAATTGATCTGTCTTTATCATAACATCTACCAACTCTTTTTAGGTACTAGTGCACAAGTTCTACTACTCCATTATGGACTTGACGTCTCAGAAATGATATTTTGTCTCAATATGATTGCTTCTCCCATACAGCATTGGGTTCTTGGCAAGATTGATTGCATACTTGTTATCAATCATCAACTTCAGCGGCTTATCTACCTTGATATTCAGATCCTACATATATTAGAAATACATACTACATACTCATTCAATTATAACTTTTAACCATATTACATTTTCATTTAATTTTATGTATTCCTTATTTATTAAATAACTTTTTAAATAATTTTACTTGTTCGAAACACGTAGTAATAGGGTGATAAAAAAGTGAATTAAGCAAAATATATATAATCATAAATATGGCATTAAAAACACACAACTTATAATTATTATAAAAATTAATTAGTAAAATATCACTCCAATGCTTCATCTAAGTTTTTTTTAGAAAGCGTCAGCCAAATCTTAAAATCAATTAATAGTTAATAGTTAAAATTATTGCACATCTCTTGTGTGTGCTGAATAATATTTTATAAAATTAAAGTGATAAAAAATGGTTAAACTTTTTGCAATTACTATTAAAATTTTATAAATTATTTTAAAGCTTTATTTTTCAACCTAATTATAAATTAATACACACGAACGAGGTAGATAAATGCTATGTTCAAATTTTGGAATATAAAAAACTTTAAATAACTGCAACACAAAAACATCCAACCAAAAGAAAAAAAAATTATAATTAAATAATTGTTAGGTATAATGTATATGTTAATTGAGGGTATAAAAAATAAAGAAATATATTTATTTCTGTAACAATTTTCTTTATGGTATGTTGTATATATCAAATATTACATATTATAAAATTAATATATTAAAATATTATGAAAAATATTTTATTTATTACTTTACTATTTATATTTGATTAATATATATGTTTATATTAAATTAAAAATGCATTTGACATTGTAACAAATAAAAAGGCATTTCACTACTTGAGCAATATATACTTATATTTCTAGTAACACTTTAAATAAAAATTGCAAAATTATACTGGGTAAAATACCATACAATATTAGATGAAAATTGACAGTTTATTTGTGTTGTTGAGATAATCACGCTTACATCATTCATTATTGCACATAAACGAAAAAAGTAAAGCATCAAAATAATTTTGCATAAGAATACTGATCTCTTTGTTTTAGGATGAATGTTTATTTATTTGGTTATAGAGCAATTTATATTAGAGGATAAAATTTATTTTCTCTAATTATTTTCATTCTTATAATTAATAATTGTATAAAAAATAAAATTGTGTTGTATACAAAAAAAGAATAATTATCTTTTAAAACAGTGTGAAATAAAGAAATAAAAAACTAATACTTATACACTACGAAAAAAATTAGAATAATCACAAAAATATTAAATAATGACATTATCCAAAAATAATTAATATAATATATAAAAACTAATACAGTGAAAAATAAATAAAAATATTATTTATTGATAAAAAATACTAATAAATTGCAGATTATATATTTAATAGAATAAAAAATGATCGTAATAAAAATAAATAATATTTCAGAAACACTTAATAGAAATAAAGAAATTAATGAAGATATAAATATTTTAAAAAATTATAAAAAATTTCTATCAACTAAAAACTCTTTTAAATCATGAAAAAATAAAAGAAACATAATAAAGAAAGATTTATAAGACATATTAGTTAGATTAAAGGAATTAAATCAATTAGATAAAATACCTGAACAAGAACATTATTGGCTGAAACATTGTTGGTTGGGATTTTCAAATGGGTTTAAATCCAACCTATAGAAGAAAATAATTCAAAAGGATACTTTGAATTAATGTAATATTTGGGTCAACCAGAGGTAGAATTGATTGTGTTTGCAGTCTACGAAGTGGATAATTGGGCTTGAAAAAAGCCAAAGTTACTTAAGTGACCCAGATAACTAGGACGAAGGTTTCTTGGAGGGAAAGAGAGCAAAATGTAGAACGTGGGTTGGTTGGTGGAGACAAGTTACCAGATAACTAGGACGAAGGTTTCTTTGAGGAAAAGAGAGCAAAATGTTGAACGTGGGTTGGTGGAAACAAGTTACAGGATACACGTGACGTGTGAAGGAACGAAGCCGTCCAGGAAACAGTTATCTATTATAAATAAAGCACTTAGTGTATTATGGAGAGGATTCAAACTTTTACCTTCCTAACGCTAATGAAGCGAACGAGCGAAATGAGTCGGGGTAGGGCAATGTATGTTTGAATCAATTTACTTTTCAACTATTTTAAGTGTTATGTCATTTACCCTTACAATTAAAATGCTTTCGTTTCAACTTTACAAAATTTACTTTACTTACTTTTGAAATCATTCTACTTTACAAGTTTTACTTTATTTACTTTTGAAATAACATAAATACATTGGACGTGAGGTCGAACGCATCCTTTTTGAAACACTTTGTAGAAAAACACTTGAAAATTGAAACACTGTATTAGGATTCCCTAGTTGATCTCGCAAGTAAATTTTTTGGCAAGAGACTCGCATTGTTTACCAAAACCCAGGGTAAACAAACATATAACGACATCTATGTTAATAAACCTATTATCTATTAGTACACAAAGTGAAAAACATGAAAAATGAGAGAATATATGTATTGCTCTGCAATGACGACTACAAAAGTTGTATAAACATAAAGATATGACAGCAACCACTAGTCTATTTATACACATATACTAGGGTCACATATGCAATACAAAAATACTAAATTATCCTTCAATAACATCCCTTAATTTAGGATTTCCTAATTTAAACTATCAACACCAATTCCATTCCTTAAGTGGAGAAATTGATCTGTCTTTATCATAACATCTACCAACTCTTTTTGGGTACTAGTGCACAAGTTCTAGTACTCGATTCTGGACTTGACGTCTCAGAAATGATATTTTGTCTCAATATGATTGCTTCTCGCATACAGCATTGGGTTCTTGGCAAGATTGATTGCATACTTGTTATCAATCATCAACTTCAACGGCTTATCTACCTTGATATTTACATCCTACATATATTAGAAATACATACCACATACTTATTCAATTATAACTTTTAACCATATTAGATTCTCATTTAATTTTATGTATTCCTTATTTATTAAATAACTTTTTAAATAAAATTACTTGTTCGAAACACAGAGTAATAAGGTGATAAAAAAGTGAATTAAGCAAAATATATATACTCATAAATATGGCATTAAAAACACATAACTTATAATTATTAAAAAAATTAATTAGTAAAATATCACTCCAATGCTTCATCTAAGGTTTTTTTAGAATGTATCAGCCAAATCTAGAAATTAATTAATAGTTAATAGTTATAATTATAGCACATCTCTTGTGTGTGCTGAATAATATTTTATAAATTAAAGTGATAAAAAATGGTTAAACTTTCTGCAATTACTATTAAAATTTATAAATTATTTTAAAGCTTTATTTTTCAACCTAATTATAAATTAATAAACACGAACGACGTAGATAAATGCTATGTTCAAATTTTTGAATTTAAAAAAACTTTAAATAACTGCAACACAAAAAAATCCAACCAAAAAGAAAAAAAAACTATAATTAAATAATTGTTAGGTATAATATATATGTTAATTGAAGGTATAAAAAATAAAGAAATATATTTATTTCTGTAACAATTTTCTTTATGGTATGTTGTATATATCAAATATTACATATTATAAAATCAATATATTAAAATATTATGAAAAATATTTTATTTATTAATTTACTAATTAGATTTGATTAATATATATATATATATATATATATATATATTTATATTAAATTAAAAATGCATTTGACATTGTAACAAATAAAAAGGCATTTCACTACTTGAGCAATATATACTTATATTTCTAGTAACACTTTAAATAAAAATTGCAAAATTATACTGGGTAAAATACCATACAATATTAGATGATAATTGACAGTTTATTTGTGTTGTTGAGATAATCACGCTTACATCATTCATTATTGCACATAAACGAAAAAAGAAAAGCATCAAAATAATTTTGCATAAGAATACTGATCTCTTTGTTTTAGGATGAATGTTTATTTATTTGGTTATAGAGCAATTTATATTAGAGGATAAAATTTATTTTCTCTAATTATTTTCATTCTTATAAATAATAATTGTATAAAAAATAAAATTGTGTTGTATACAAAAAAAGAATAATTATCTTTTAAAACAGTGTGAAATAAAGAAATAAAAAACTAATACTTATACACTACGAAAAAAATTAGAATAATCACAAAAATATTAAATAATGACATTATCCAAAAATAATTAATATAATATATAAAAGCTAATACAGTGAAAAATAAATAAATAAATTATTTATTGATAAAAAATACTAATAAATTGCAGATTATATATTTAATAGAATAAAAAATGATCGTAATAAAAATAAATAATATTTCAGAAACACTTAATAGAAATAAAGAAATTAATGAAGATATAAATATTTTAAAAAATTATAAAAAATTTCTATCAACTAAAAACTCTTTTAAATCATGAAAAAATAAAAGAAACATAATAAAGAAAGATTTATAAGACATATTAGTTAGATTAAAGGAATTAAATCAATTAGATAAAATACCTGAACAAGAACATTGTTGGCTGAAACATTGTTGGTTGGGATTTTCAAATGGGTTAACCAGGGGTAGAATTGATTGTGTTTGCAGTCTACGAAGTGGATAATTGGGCTTGAAAATGTTAAAAGCCAAAGTTACTTAAGTGACCCAGATAACTAGGACGAAGGTTTCTTGGAGGGAAAGAGAGCAAAATGTAGAACGTGGGTTGGTTGGTTGGTGGAGACAAGTTACCAGATAACTAGGACGAAGGTTTCTTTGAGGGAAAGAGAGCAAAATGTAGAACGTGGGTTGGTGGAGACAAGTGTATTATGGAGAGGATTCAAACTTTTACCTTCCTAACGCTAATCAAGCGAACGAGGGAAATGAGTCGGGCTAGGGCAATGTATGTTTGAATCAATTTACTTTTCAAGTATTTTAAGTGTTATGTCATTTACCCTTACAATTAAAATGCTTTCGTTTCTACTTTACAAAACTTACTTTACTTACTTTTGAAATCATTCTACTTTACAAGTTTTACTTTATTTACTTTTTAAATAACATAAATACATTGGACGTGAGGTCGAACGCATCCTTTTTGAAACACTTTGTAGAAAAACACTTGAAAATTAAAACACTGTATTAGGATTCCCTAGTTGATCTCGCAAGTAAATTTTTTGGCAAGAGACTGGCATTGTTTACCAAAACCCAGGGTAAACAAACATATAACGACATCTATGTTAATAAACCTATTATCTATTAGTACACAAAGTGAAAAACATGAAGAATGAGAGAATATATGTATTGCTCTACAATGACGACTACAAAAGTTGTATAAACATAAAGATATGACAGCAACCACTAGTCTATTTATACACATATACTAGGGTCACATATGCAATACAAAAATACTAAATTATCCTTCAATGCCATCCCTTAATTTAGGATTTCCTAATTTAAACTATCAACACCAATTCCATTCCTTAAGTGGAGAAATTGATCTGTCTTTATCATAACATCTACCAACTCTTTTTGGGTACTAGTGCACAAGTTCTAGTACTCCATTCTGGACTTGACGTCTCAGAAATGATATTTTGTCTCAATATGATTGCTTCTCGCATACAGCATTGGGTTCTTGGCAAGATTGATTGCATACTTGTTATCAATCATCAACTTCAACGGCTTATCTACCTTGATATTTACATCCTACATATATTAGAAATACATACCACATACTCATTCAATTATAACTTTTAACCATATTACATTCTCATTTAATTTTATGTATTCCTTATTTATTAAATAACTTTTTAAATAATTTTACTTGTTCGAAACACAGAGTAATAGGGTGATAAAAAAGTGAATTAAGCAAAATATATATACTCATAAATATGGCATTAAAAACACACAACTTATAATGATTATAAAAATTAATTAGTAAAATATCACTCCAATGCTTCATCTAAGGTTTTTTTAGAAAGTATCAGCCAAATCTAGAAATTAATTAATAGTTAATAGTTAAAATTATAGCACATCTCTTGTGTGTGCTGAATAATATTTTATAAATTAAAGTGATAAAAAATGGTTAAACTTTCTGCAATTACTATTAAAATTTATAAATTATTTTAACCTAATTATAAATTAATATATACGAACGAGGTAGATAAATGTTGTATTGAAATTTTTGAATATAAAAAAACTTTAAATAACTGCAACACAAAAAAATCCAACCAAAAAGAAAAAAAAAACTATTATTAAATAATTGTTAGGTATAATGTATATGTTAATTGAAGGTATAAAAAATAAAGAAATATATTTATTTCTGTAACAATTTTCTTTATGGGTATGTTGTATATATCAAATATTACATATGATAAAATTAATATATTAAAATATTATGAAAAATATTTTATTTATTACTTTATTATTTATATTTGATCAATATATATATATATATATATATTTATATTAAATTAAAAATGCATTTGACATTGTAACAAATAAAAAGACATTTGACTACTTGAGCAATATATACTTATATTTCTAATAACACTTTAAATAAAAATTGCAAAATTATACTGGGTAAAATACCATACAATATTAGATGATAATTGATAGTTTATTTGTGTTGTTGAGATAATCACGCTTATGTCATTTATTATTGCACATAAACGAAAAAAGAAAAACATCAAAATAATTTTGCATAAGAATAATGATCTCTTTGTTTTAGGATGAATGTTTATTTATTTGGTTATAGAGCAATTTATATTAGAGGATAAAATTTATTTTCTCTAATTATATTCATTCATATAATTAATAATTGTATAAAAAATAAAATTGTGTTGTATACAAAAAAAGAATAATTATCGTTTAAACAGTGTGAAATAAAGAAATAAAAAACTAATACTTATACACTACGAAAAAATTAGAATAATCACAAAAATATTAAATAATGACATTATCGAAAAAATAATTAATATAATATATAAAAACTAATACACTGAAAAATAAATAAAAATATTATTTATTGATAAAAAATACTAATAAGTTGCAGAACATATTTTTAATAGAATAAAAAATGATCGTAATAAAAATAAATAATATATCAGAAACACTTAATAGAGTTAAAGAAATTAATAAAGATATAAATATTTTAGAAAATTATAAAAAATTTCTATCAACTAAAAACTCTTTTAAATCATGAAAAAAAAATAAAAGAAACATAATAAAGAAAGATTTATAAGACATATTAGTTAGATCAAAGGAATTATATCAATTAGATAAAATAACTGAACAAGAACATTGTTGGCTGAGACATTGTTGGCTGGGATTTTCAAATGGGTTTAAATCCAACCAATAGAAGAAAATAATTCAAAAGGATTTTTTGAATTAATGTAATATTTGGGTCAAGCAGGTAGAATCAATTGTGTTTGCAGTCTACAAAGTGCATAATTGGGCTTGAAAATATTTAAAGCCAAAGTTACTTAAGTGACCCAGATAACTAGGACGATGGTTTCTTGGAGGGAAAGAGAGCAAAATGTAGAACGTGGTTGGTGGAGACAAGTGACAGGATACACGTGGCGTGTAACGGAACGAAACCCTCCAGGAAGCAGTTATGTATTATAAATAAAGCACTTAGTGTATTATGGAGAGGATTCAAACTTTTACCTTCCTAACGCTAATCAAGCGAACGAGCGAAATGAGTCGGGCTAGGGCAATGTATGTTTGAATCAACTTACTTTTCAACTATTTTAAGTGTTATGTCATTTACCCTTACAATTAAAATGCTTTCGTTTCTACTTTACAAAACTTACTTTACTTACTTTTGAAATCATTCTACTTTACAAGTTTTACTTTATTTACTTTTGAAATAACATAAATACATTGGACGTGAGGTCGAACGCATCCTTTTTGAAACACTTTGTAGAAAAACACTTGAAAACTAAAACATTGTATTATGATTCCCTAGCTGATCTCGCAAGTAAATTTCTTGGCAAGAGACTGGCATTGTTTACCAAAACCCAGGGTAAACAAACATATAATGACATTTATGTTAATAAACCTATATAGTACACAAAGTGAAAAACATGAAGAATGAGCGAATATATCTATTGCTCTGCAATGACGACTACGAAAGTTGTAAACAGATAATGATATGACAGCAACCACTAGTCTATTTATACACACATACTAGGTGAAACAACCGGCTGAACATCATCTGATAACTATATCAATGAAGTCGCCATCGAACGTTTTTTATCTCGCAAAAGGAGAAAGGTAAACGCATTGCGAAAATCTAAAAGGGATAAGACACGGTCTTGCGACCGAGAGATAGGGTAAGGGAATCTATTACGTGAAGGGAAGGTATTAGCACCCCACACGTCCGTAGTACTCTACGGTATCCACTTCTATTTTCTACCTAATGGGTGTGTTTATATCTATTTACTGCTTAATTGCTATATTTGTATGCTAAAAGAGAATGCATGTGAAAGAAAGGAAAATAAAGAAAACACGGGGAAAAGAAGGAAGTATTTACAAAGTTTGCTCGATCGAGCCCCGTGACAAGATGCCTATGTATTCCCTCGTGCAATGGGAAAGTCAGAGCATCGTAGTTCGGCTCACATGTTTTGGTGGGTTATGTGTTTTTTATACAAAAGATTTTAAACATAAAAAGAAAACCCATAGGCAAAAAAGAGTTTGCATTGGTTGGTTGTTTTTACCTTAAAAAAGGAGTTTGAACCATTATTAAGTGCTTTATTTGCAAAAGAAAAAAGAAAACAAGTTTTAATTTTATTACATGCAAGTATGCAAAAGAAAAGGGAAAACAAACAAGGGAAACTATCTAACTCTATCCCTAATGTTATCATGCATGGATTACAACCTAAGGTCTAACTCGAATCACTACCTAAAGATAGATTCGAGAGAATCCTAAGGGAACATGGCAAAGGTTTACAACCTAAAACTATGTCTATCTCGATTCGATACCTGAAGTAGAATCGAAGACGACAAAAAGGAATGGAACAGGTTTGTAACCTAAATCTATGTCTATCTCGAATCACTACCTAATGTAGAATCGAAGACGACAAAAGGGATGAAGCAAACAAGTGCTTTAAAAGAAGCACACAAACAATGCAATGCAAACAAACAAATGGCACACAATCGCAGGAAAAGGAGGAAGTCCCATAGCCTCAAACAGTAACGAGCATACCGTGAGTCAACCAGGAGCCGACACATCTGATTCCTGTGAATAGTATCACCGCATGACATGAATTGTCAAGTGTGAAGAGCAAATGATGCGAGCTCTGCAATAAATGCGAACCCCAGGAAAGCGTGGAGAGTTAGAATAGGGAACTCTTGCCACTTTATTATTATTGACTCGATAAAGGAAGCAACACGATTCGTGTCTGAGTGACACGGACTAGAATGCGGGTCGATCGGACCCTTTCCACTTGCCCATCATATCATCATGACTCGATAGCGGGAAATATAAAAGTGGACTTTGCTTGGTGGTGCCACGTCGGGTGTCCTAACCACTCTTGACCTCACGCAAGCACAAATATAAACACTTATCGAGAATTACCTCCCTATGCGGATGGAGGATTTTAAACAAACCAAACACAATTAGCAAATGGCGCCCTAAACGGGTCTTTAAATAAACCGAGGGTTCCCAACATGCTCCAACTACGGATGCCCTTCATACATCTCTATTCCTACATGGCAAGGAAAGCGGTAAAACCCTACTTCTCATGCTCTCTAGAAAAGCCGTAAAAGAATGCGGTAAACAAAGTAAAATAAATACCAAAAGGATAAAGATCTCAAGAGCTGCGAGCTAAAAATACTCAAAACTTGAGTAAACTGCCATCAACAAAGCAATGATAAGAAACAGCTCGATCAATATAATCCACAAGGTGATATCAGGCAGCATGTGCGTGTAGCAAACAAGTCCTCATAACAATCAGAATACCTGCACAAAGGTACACATCCAGACAAAATAGCAGAATATGTGTTTCTCGGAAATATGAGAAAACACAAAGCACAATGCGTTTAAACGCAAACAGAACCACGGGAGAAGTGGTATGTTAGTGTACCAAGATTAGGTACCTAACCAAAACATCCTCAATGTACCTTGCACAAGTCAACAAACATGTCAAAAATAACAAGGAGGCAAGAATATAATTGCGTATTCACATCACATGTCAAAATGTGATCCAAAGGTGAAGAAATGGAATGTAAATGTGTATAGCAACATAAGAATGGAAAACCGGGCAGCAACGCACACATAATGCAAAATAACCCATGAGTAATATCAAAATCGAGCTAAGTCCATCATAATAGTCCTCAAATGCAATGTTAAACATAGTTAGAGATCTAGAGTAGTTAGAAGTCAAAAAATCTACACTAAAATGACTTAAAATGCATTATTTACAAAGAAAACAAAGCATGAGGTAAATCCTTAGTAGATGGCAGCAACTACATGTTTTATAGCTTTCCTAAACATCTAAACAAATGGAGGAAAGGATCACAAACTAAACATGCGAAAGGAAGCTAGAAAAACTATACAATTAACAAACTAGTTCCTAAGAATCGAACTATTAAAAGTTAGCTTTGAAATTCTATTTACAATCCTAAGATAAGATATACATTTAACTACAATTAAATAGTAGTAAAATAACCTAAAGTTTCTAAGAGCACATGGTATTACACTTCTACAATTAGTCAATTCAAACGACAAAGGAAAAACATGCTTCTAAACATTACAAGTTAATCGAAACTTGAGAATTAAGCAACTATTGAATTCAAATAGATATAAAATCATACAAGTCAGTAGCTAACTCATGCTAAATGATCTCAAATGAAATGCACAAGAAAAATTATGCTTAAAACATATTCGTGCACAAAATGAAGCCAAAACGATCAATCGTCGCTCTAACGGTTAGCTACCATGAGATCCTAATCATATGACTCAATTAAGGGTTCTAATCAAAGCGCCAACTACCTAAACATGCTCACATATTAGTCAAGAGGTTAGTTGAGGGTTAGAACAAGTATTAGATATTATATACAAAGAAAATCAACACCACAAATGTATGTGTGTGTAGTGTACAAAAAAGGTTCGCTCCGGCACTTTTCGAGTCAAAAACACCATTATGGATAAATATGAAAAGTGAACCAAAACACAAGGCATAAGCTAAAGAAAACAATCAAAATGATTTATCAAAAATATCGGAAGCTATGCACACGCGTACGGTCTCAAAAATGCGGACGGTTCGGTCAAATCTTGTTCAAAGATATATTTTTCGCCTAAAAGTCAGCAGCTCCCAGATTTGACCAAAACATGTCCAAATCAAGAAACTGTCCGTGTAGAGAGCTTCGGATGGCTCGAGAAACATGATTTACATTAAGAAAAGTCGAAAAAACTCATTACGGATTAAAAGTTAGAGCCAAAACAAATATTATGTCCGACTTTATCAATTTTCAAAGTGTCATGTTATTTTCCACCAAACTCAAATAAACTTGTTTCCAATGTGTTTTAGTGGTATTTAGATGAATAAAAATGCAAGTGTATGTGATATCATGTGCAAGTGATACATACTCAATGCAAATACTACCTAAATGATATGCAAACATGTAAGAATGTTGAGATAAATTAGATGTTCAAAGTGTCAAAGTGTTGTGAAAAGTGAAATTTCAACATATTTTTATGCCATAAAAGTTGAACAACACCACATCAAATTAGTTAAACTATCTTACATGCAAATGCATGGATATGCAAAGATGCAATTTATGTCACAATGTATGAATTCAAGTGTTTGTATGTGAGTTGTGTGCAATGCGTAGGTGTAGTGCAAGTGTACCTAAAAACTAGGTGTTAGTTCCTACATTTCAACGCAATTTCAATGCACGAAATAAGCCTCAAATTAATGATTCAATGCATGTCAAAGAATTTACATATTACTTGATGCATGATCATATAATTTGTGATGCAAAATGCTCACATCAAGTACCTAAATACAATGCAAAGTCACAACACAAGTGTAGGTGTGTGTAGTGTGTAGAAAGGTTCACACCGACACCTTTAAGGCTCAAAAAACAGATCAAGATCAATGAATTCAACAAAATAAATGCTATAATCGGAATCCACACGGAATTTGCAAGCAATCTCAATATTCAATTTCAAGAAATTCAACAATTGAAAAATTGATTAAAATAAACACTTAAGTAAATAAGCACTTACTTGTACTTGAAGCTTTGAGTTGAAATTGATGAGAAAAATCTTGTAATTCTCTAAGAAAATACCAAATCAAAGTTGAATTGATGATAATAAGATAGGAGAATCTTGAATCCTTGAAGAATTGATGAAGAGGAAAACTTCAACTCTTCACTTCGACACCTTGAACGCTCTTCAATGTTTTCGATTGATGAAAAACTTGATTTGATCCTTGAGAATTGAGAGGGAATAGAAGAGTATGGGGCTGTATCGGAGAAGGAGAGAAGAAGAAGAAGAAGAAGAAGAAAAAATAAGAAAAAGTTTTCCGGCGCGGTGGTTTTGGAATTTCGGTGGTGGTTGTCGATGGTTTGAGGGGGTTGTTGGTGGTTTGAGGTGGTTGTGCAACTTTGAGTTGAGAGAAAATTGAGAGCTCTTGGGTTAAATTTAATAAATGATTCCCTCTCCCAATTTTGTGAGTGGTAAAATAAATTTATAATATGAAAAATTGGGCTTTGGAGTGTCTTGGATCCACAATTAAGTCCTAATCGCGATTATCAAAATGATTTTCGTACACAGTCCAAAGCAGCCTAATCCGTGCAGAATTTGAAGTCGGAATGCAAACAAAAAATGTCCGGAACGTGATTTTGCTTGCTTAATCAAAATTTCGACGCGATCGGATGAACGGTCAAGGTGATATGAATTTTTGAAGTTTCAGAACAGTTTTTGGGCGTCCGACGCATGCAGAATTCTCAATGGGCTCTTCGGAGAAAATGCCTCAAATGAGGGTCTTCTGATCAAAATTTGCAAGTGAGTGTTTCTGAGATAACCGAAGCTAACAAATTTTTTGAACTTTTGGCACTAGTCCCATCTCGTTTCGATAAAAAACAAGCGAGATATGCTTTTTTGAAGTTCGTGTACCAGATGAAAATTGCTCGGTTCAGCTCAAAATTACGTCCGAAGAATAATATGTTGGTCTTAAAATATGAAGAATCAGCTCCCGAGTTGTAAATGAAAGTTGTAGAAGGGTTCAATACAGAATTTTAGAAATCAGCCCCACTCAATTTCGAGTTTCCAGCTAAGAGATATGAACCTTTTAGTGGGCAGAACACACGGTTCAGCACTAAAATTCAGTTTAATCCGCTTGAGATATTGAATTTTCCGGGGACCTTCCTCGCATAATTTGCTTCCGGCTTTCAAACAAAAGTTGTATATAAAAATGAGAGGGACATGCCAGTCAAAATTCATCAGAAAATACCTGACGAGCTGTGAGATAAGCTCTCTGGGGTCCCCGAAACGCACTGAAAACCCAAAATCCACTTTATTGAGAAATAAGCGAATAAATTCATTTTTTCTTGACGAAATGACCTCCAACCTGAACAGATAAACTGGAGGATATATTGATATGATTCCAGAGATTGTGGAACCAAGCCAAAATAGCTTCCTGACCAAAAATCTTGCAAATAACTGTACGAACCGAGAAACATTGATTCTTGGCTCAAAATGATCAGAGATAGCTGAAAGCACGCTTGCTTTTCAGATTGGATGTTTTGAACCTGGTAACCCCATGATCAATGATATGCATGCACCTATATGTATGTTTATGCAATCGAATTATAATCCAGAAATACGGAAAAGAAGAGGGAGAATTTTAGGGTACAACAGCTGCCCCTATTCAATCTTCTTCGACCAGAGGGTGAGATTAGCGCAAACCTTTCAAACACTCAAGGTGGGAGAGGATTGAATAATTAAATGAACTGTAAAATTCGCGCTCTGAATGTGAGCGGAGAATTATTATATTTTGGATTTTCTGTTTCAACATATACACTAGAGAGACAAAAGGAGGACACACTTATACCAACGAACTCGGGCATTTCCGCCCACGAGAACATTTGTATTGAAGCGACCCACCAGGGATGATGAAGAGAGACACCCACGAAAGAGTGACCCAATGTGGATGGGAAATAAAGGAGACAAATTCATACGAACGAACTCGGGCATTCCACTCACGAGAACAATTGTATTGAAGTGACCCATCAAGGATGATGTATAGGGATATGAAGAGGGCAAACGTATACATGCGAACTCAACAAAAGAATTGGACGTCGGGAGAAGACGAGCCAACCGGAGGAGGAAATCACCGAGAGAAGGTGAAATTCAACCAAAGAGAAAACGTCGGGAGAAGACGAAATTCTCAAAGAGAACACCGGGAGAAGGCAAACTCAACAAAATACTTGGACGTCGGGAGAAGATGAGCCAACCAGAGGAGGAAATCACCGGGAGAAGGTGAAATCCAACCAAAGAGAAAACGTCGGGAGAAGACGAAATTCTCAAAGAGAACACCGAGAGAAGGAAAACTCAACAAAATACTTGGACGTCGGGAGAAGACGAGCCAACCGGAGGAGGAAATCACTGGGAGAAGGTGAAATTCAACCAGAGAGAAACGTCGAGAGAAGACGAATTCTCAAAGAGAACACCGGGAGAAGGTGAACTCAACTGTCAAGGATAAAAACATCGGGAGACGATGGTTACCTGACAAACTAGAAGGAATGTCGGGAGAAGACGAACCTATCTAGAAAATACCACCGGGAGAAGGTGATACTTTACCCAAGAGAATGTCAGAGAAGACAAGACTCTTAAAGGGAGCACCGGGTGAAGGTGAACTAACTGGAGAAGAAACCACCGGGAGAGGGTGAACTTCAACCAAAGAGAAATGTCGGGAGAAGACGAAATTCTCAAAGAGAACACCAGGAGAAGTCGAACTCAACTGTCAAGGATAAAAACATCGGGAGACGATGATTACCTGACAAACTAGAAGAAATGTCGGGAGAAGACAGACCTATCTAGAAAATACCACCGGGAGAAGGTGATACTTTTCCCAAGAGAATGTCGGAGAAGACAAGACTGTAAAAGGGAGCATCGGGTGAAGGTGAACTAACTGGAGAAGAAACCACCGGGAGAAGGTGAAATCTACACCAAAGAGAGACGTCGGGAGAAGACAAGACTCTAAAAAATGAGCACCGGGTGAAGGTGAACTCGACAGAGGGGTAGGACGTCGGGAGAAGACGAGCCAACCATAGAAATAGTGTCGGGAGAAGGCAAGACTTTCCAAAGAGAGCACCGGGAGAAGGTGAACTCAAGAAATTGGAAGAACGCCGGGTGAAGGCGAACCCTAACAACAAAGAGAACATCGGGTGAAGATGAACTAAATCATAGGAAAAATGCCAGAGAAGGAAAAACCTAAAAACAAAGGGAACATCGGGTGAAGATGGACTTAATAATATGAAGAACGCCAGGAGAAGGCGAACATAAACAACAAAGAGGCCATCGGGTGAAGATGAGCTTAATAATATGAATAACTCTAGGAGAAGGCGAATACAAACAACAAAGGGGGCCATCGGGTGAAGATAAGCTCATAAGGGGAAGAGAAACATCTGTACAAAGATGAACTCACAAGGTAGAGGACGTCGGGCGAAGACGAACACACAAGGGAAAGAGACCGATCGAGAGGACTCTAACAAAGATTGCCACCATGTCGGGCTTTAAAAAGGTGCATGCAACGCACAAGAACTATAATATCCCTCAGGCCAAAGGCGGGGGTATAATTCTTCTAGAGTGGCAATTATCTGAATTACCACACACCAAGTATGGATACTCAAATATTTTAAAAGTAAGAAAGGTTGTACACCGACTCTTACTCACACCCTAACAGCGAGACAAACACGGGTAACATAACCAACGACTTGCATAAGCAAGAAAAGTCTACGACTTACAGAGGAAAAGGAACATCTTTACAAAGATGCACTTATAGGGTAAAGAGACTGATCAAAGCAGACTCTAACAAAAGGTACTTGCAAAAGCACAAGAACTATAATATCCCTCAGGCCAAAGGCGGGTTATAATTCTTCAAGAGTGGCAATTATCCAAATTACCACACACCAAGTATGGATACTTGAACACTTGAAAAGTAAGAAAGGTTGTACACCAACTCTTACTCACACCCTAACAGCGATACAAATACGGGTAACATAACCGAAGGCTTGCTACGCAAGGAAAGTCTACGACTTACTGGGGAAAAGGCGACATAACTTGACCTGACTGAGGTAAAATACGCCACAAAAGACTTGCTGGAGAAGGAATGGATTCCCATAAGACACTTGATTTGAAGTGATAATTAGGGAAGCAGAAATCCGTTGAGAAAACATCTTGAGGGTAAACCACAGAGATTTTTTTAATTTCTTCTAGATATACATAATTGGCAAACACTTAATATGCATGTTTGAGCTTTTATGGCGTAATGCTCCCAATCAACGGAATGCTACACGTTTAAGGTAGATGCAATGTAATGAATGCATGCTTGAATGATTAAATGAGAAGTAGTAGTATTGATGATCAGCTGTTAAGAAGCCATGAACATCCAAGAGAGGGGTATCACTGGGGGAATGGATTTTGGAGAACACTTGCAAAAATAAATTGCAATTCCAATATAGGAAGCATTCTTCACTTGGGGAGAATCAAATTGGACTTCAACCAAATCTTGACTTTCTGGGGAGAGAGTCATTACTCTTCACCGAGGATACGGAAAACTTCTCTAGAGACTTATCCTACTTTCACTGGGGAATCTGGAAGACTTCATGGGGCATTCCGAAAGAAACTTCGCTGGGGAACACAACCTCATGGGGAAATTCGCAAACATCTGCGAGTAACCATTAGTATCTTGAATAAATCAAATAACATTAGACTTCATTTGGGAATCAATCCTCTTGTGGAGATATGAAGCTTTTAAACCAAGGATCCACCGGGGAGAACATAACAACTTTTGTCTCCAAGAATAAAGATCTTAATAGCAAGACCACACTGGAGAGACCTCGACTGAGGAATGCACATCGGTGTAGAAATACCAGCAAGTGAATGATTAATCTTCACTGAGGAAGAGAAATCTGATTCAGATAGAAATCTCCACTTAGGAACACACTCAGATATCCAAATCCACTGGGGAAACAAGTTCAAATATCCAACTCCACTGGGGAAACAAATATTCTTGTCCCAACATGGATGATCTGAGAACAAAACTCTCGAAGATGCTCAGAATAACTTCACACAAAAAAATGTGACTTATACCGGGGAATAAAATCAATTGACCGGGGCGCGCTTCACAATGGGAACTCTGATGTGGCAATGCACTATTCACTAGAGAATACGATAACAATTCATCTGTCAAGCATACTCACTGGGGATATCAACCCTTGGTCAATGGTTCAAATAACATCCTGTTTACAGTGATTTCTGGTAAACAACTGCTAGTCTTCCAATTTACTGATTATTATTGGTTACTTGCAGGATCGAATAGATTGATCCTAGGACACATGTGTCATAATAGATTCCTATGTTCAAACCCATTATCTCAATTAACTCTTAAGAGATTTTTCTAAGATTGTCTATGGAAATATACTGACTGTATAAAGAAAGACTTCGAATTTAAACTTAAGTTTTGATAATTGAATGTAAGGATAAAGATTCTTTAAAAAGATAAAGGTTTCTGGACACGTAAAATGCTTTAAACGAAAAAATAAAGTAAAAGTGCAGTTTATGAGGAAATAAATGTGTTTAAAGGCAAGTGAAGCAAGAACAGGAAAGGAAATCGAAAGTATCTATGAATGTAAGTGCAATAAAATTGAAACGAATATAAAAGAACTTGTATTTAAATTGTAAAGGATTATGATGTTCATAACGTACATTTCGTCTCCTTGACTCGTTTCCCTTCAGTTACGGTAGTTTGAGTATTTAGGATTTTTTAGTACATAAAACGAACACACAAAATCTAACATAAAAACACCTATTTATAGTGTATGGACCCTAACAGTTCTACTTTAACATTGCGCCACGTTTGAAGCATGCAGACCTCCTTCGCTTACTGACTTCCACGCGTCTTCTAACAATGGCGCTCTTATTTAAAATTCGAATCCTTAATCTATTTGAAATTCGAATTCTATATTCACTTGAATTTCGACTTAATCCTCAGTTTGGACCGTTCCAATACTGGCACATTCACCAAAAGAGTTTCTTCATATCTTAAACACTAAGGTCTCCAATCGAAGTTCCATTATCTATCACTGGCAATCGAAGAATCCCTCTTTTCGGAACAAAAATGTCTTTATATTTCACCAACATTTATTATTAATAAAAGTTTCTTCTCCCAGGCTGATTCGAAATATTATTTACTTCTGCCAATTTATCTAATCAAAATTGCCAGCTAACAAATTGCCCCTCAAGAACATTTATTTCGATAGATATAAAGAAATACTTGCTCTTGAATGTCCCATGCAATTTCGATACACCAATGATGATCACACTGTATATGACGTCAGGGTAGGTATCCAACTTTCTGCAAATGTCCAATCAGCACACCTAAACGTGCTATCATAGCAGTTTAAGGCTAATAATTAGTGACAACATATCACTTCCCAAGTGACAACACGTCACTTACTAGGAAGTTGAAAAATTCACCTTTTCTCCTTTCAATAAAATAGTTACATGTGTCCCACTTTTTCCAAAGGTCAAAAAATTTCCTAACCGTTGGAGAAGGCTATAAAAACACTTCATCTTCTTCATTTTGAACTTTTCCAAAAACCCTCTCAGTCTTCAAGCAAACCGAGATTTTCATTAAAAAAAAAACTTTTCATCTCCAACAATGTCTTCTTCATCAGTGCCAGCCTCCACATCCAAGAAATCTGGGAAGTCCAAACAAGTTTCTGATTCCAACATTAAACTAACAAGCAAGATCATCAATCTTGACAACCAAGAGTTCATCTCAACTCCTAAACTTACCCCTGCAATGTAAAGCTATCTACGCTTCCTGTAATCATTCCACCATGCTTTCGATAAAACCCTAGGGTCATGGGTCCTTTGATATCCACAGCGCCTAGAAAAACAAAGGGATTTTTTCCCGCTTATTTCCAAACGAAACCTATCATTAATAAATTTGTTCCGTCAAAACCCAAAGAGAACGAATCTGCAGTTAAGTTACCCAGAACCCTAGAGGAAACTGGTGAGGGTACAACATCAACACCTAGAAGGGATGCTTTTAACATGGATTATGTTACTGTAAACTTCAAACCCTTTCGTTCATGCCCTACATCTGATCAGTTGTATCAAGACTGGCTTAAGATTGAGAACAAAAAATCCCAGGAATGGGAAAACCTAGGTATTCTTAACCTAATTCGCATGTCGAAACTAGGTTTTAGCTATAGTCACCCTTTTCTACTAGCCTCTTTGTATTTCTGGGATAGTACCTATAACACTTTTCATCTCCCTTGTGGGATGTTGACACCTACTTTCTTCGATATAGCTGCTATTACTGGGCTCTCCCCTATTGGAGAGACTTTCGACCCCAATGAGGATGCAGAAAACCTCATCGATTTCGATGTTAAGCATGCCAATTTTTCAAAATACATCACCTTCTACCACTCATCCAAAGAAGAAGTCTCAAAAGTCGAGCATATAGCATTTCTGGCGCTGTGGTTGTCAAAATATGTTTTCTGCAGTAAATCGTTACAAGTGGCAAGCAGATTCATTACATTGGCGAATCAACTACACCACGGTCGAAGAGTCTGCATCAGCGAGTTGCTGCTGACCAGCTTGTATGAGAGCATATGCGCTGCAGTGTTGAAACTAAAAACTTATAAAGCTGGCACCAACCTTCTTCTCGCTGGGCCTTTTTGGTTATTGCAACTCTGGCTAAACGCCACTTTTGAACCGTCTCTGTCAACTTCTGGGATAATTAACGAAGAACACCCTGATGTTGCGAATCGCAGCATTGAGGGAACTAGATTGCTGAAGTTGACCCCCAATGATGAAAGAGAGAACTTCAAAACATGTTTCGTCAATTATATGATGATTTTTTCAAAGAAACATAAGTTTGATCCTTCGATGGCCCATTTTGCCACTCGAAACTGTGGACCACCTTGGTTCACCATGCCCTTGGAGCAAGCCGTTTCAGAACAAACTATAAGGGATATCTGGCGCGCCTTCCTAACTCTCAAGCTAATCACCTCCAGAATAACTCCTGTAAGAAGTCAGGCACATATCCTTGCCTACCAGCCCAATTTTGTGGCTCGTCAGTTTGGATTGTGCCAAATTTTACCTGAGCCTCTTTTCGACAGGAAAAGAGAGATATGTTTGGCAGGAGTGCCTTACCCTTTTAAAGAGATCGAAGTTAGACAGAAACAACATGAGGGTTTTGCTGATTTTACATTAGTTTTCTTTACTCCTTCTTTCTACAAAACAAAAGATTTTTATACCTGGTGGACGAACTATTATTCGAATAATATGTTCAGCACCATCGAGATCCAACAACAATTGACAACAACTTTTTCCATTGTGCAGGAGAACGTCAAAAAAGGTAGACTCACTCATGTAAAGGAAATTCGAGCCTTTCAAAAATATTTTAAAATTGTATATAATCCTATGGATATACATCGAACTATTTGCGACGCAACAAAAACTTTGAAAGAAAATTTTGAAAAACAGCTTTCAAAGATTCGATGTCCTCCTTATGTAAAACCTGAAGATAGGTATTGGTGGGCTTTTAAACATCAGCCACCTAAATTTCCAAATCTACCTACTTCAGAGCTGGCTCTGGCCTTTTTCCCACCATACCCTGGGTGGTTATATTTTAGGGAGATTTTTCGCAACTGCGAAAATGATGCCAAAAAACCTGCCCAAAGGGTAACGTGGGCCAAACATTATTTGTACAATTTCAGAGGGCACCTTCGCTATGACTTGTCAGCCATGTCTATTACGTCTCGAAAAGGCGAAGGTGTGGAACTGAAAAAATCAAAGTTCCATTCTATATTTTTGTTTTTTGTTGTTTTAACTTAACTGTTTTAAAATTCTTTTCAGTTGTTGATCTAAAATCTTTGAAGAAAGAAAAAGTTGTGCCTAAAGTAGGCTCAACTTCAACTTCGAAGGCAACAACCACCACTACTGAAAATCCTCCTGTCGAATAAGATGATACTTTAAAGAAGAAAAAGAAAAAGGTAACACTTCACTTACTTCTTTATTATTGTCGAAATTACTTTTAAATTGACTAATTATCTTCTTCATATTTTTAGGCAAGTGGCTTGCCCCCAAAGTCTCCCAAGAAACGGAAACACGATGATGCTCAACCAGAAAATGAATCAGAGAAGGACGAAGATGTTTCGCCTCTCAAGCGAAAGAAAAAGAAGAAGACCAAACACTCTGGTGAAGCTTCTCAAACCATCAATCCCATCGGCAGAAATTTCGCCATCGCTCCCAAATCCAAATCCAAAGGCCCTTTGAAATCTCCATCTTTGAAGAATGTAGCCTCAGAACGTATTGACAGTAACGCAACTTCTAATGAGCAGAAGGTAAATTTTACTTTGATGTTTTTTCTTGATAAGCTATATAACGTTCTTCTATGTTGACTCCTTATCTTGATGCAGAGTCTCCCTTCTGCTCCTGTTGATCCTCCCAACATCCAAAACCAAAAATCTACTGCTTCTCCCCAACCAGAAGGCTCCAATGAAAATGTTTTAAATAAAGGCTCATCTACTGCAGCTACCCCTGTGGGAACTGTCGAAGCCCTGGATCAGCAAGTAACTTCGCCTCCATTGGCTGAGGTCTTAGATCAATAGGCAACCTCTCCTCCATTGGCAAAGGACCTTGAAGCTAATGAACCAAACACAGGGATCGAAACTCCCGTCATCAACATTACCAGTGACTCTTCTCCAAAAAAGGTACACTTCGTTAGATTCTGAGTAAGGGAGAAGGTTATGAAAAGGGAAGGTATTAGCACCCCTTTCCATCCGTAGTTATCTACGGGCTCTTAGTTGCTCTTAGATCACTTTAAAATTGCTTTCTGTGTGTTTGAAAAATGTTTTGAAAAGGCATTTCGCTTTGACTTTGTAATGATTCATGTAGGAATGTATACAAAGTGTTCGGAAATGTTTTTGTTTTTGAAAAGAGTTTGAACTTTGACAAAAGTGTGTGGTGTGAAAAAGTATTTTGATTTGAGCAAGCAACTAAAAGTCTTATTACCTACTCAGAATTGGTCATTTTCGTGTTATTTTACGTTCCTTTAGAATAGTGCTATCCATACCATTAGTTGGTAGGTAACTCCATTCATTGGATGTAAGCGGGACATTTGAAGGGACATCGGATGGTCATAGAAGGCAACTTGTAGGAAGTATCCTAGCACATTCGAAGGGACTATCATCATATTTCGTAGGCGACAATCGAGGGTCAAGATCATGTATTTGTAGGCGACATCGTGGGCCTATGATCTTTGTATCGAAGGGACTATGATGATTTGTTTTGAAGGCAACGGTGCTAGAATACCTCTACGTTCGAGGGACATGACCATTTGAATTCGTAAAGGCAACGAGAGAGAATTACCCTAAGGGGTGCATGTGTGAAAAGAGTGCACCAATTCAGATATGTTATCTTGAAATTATGAGTGATCTATGTCCAATTTTAGTCTTGCCATACACGCCTAATTACTAACAGTTTATAAGGTGCGGAAATTAAAATGCGGGAATGTAAAGTGCGGAAAGATAAATCCTACGCTATTACATGGCTTTGGGGCAGATACATAATTTAAATTTGCGGAAAATAAAAGCCCTAATTAAGCTATTGCATCCCATAAGCAATTACATAATTTAAAAAAGAAAACGATAAAAAGAAATCGTCCGAAACGGGATAACCTGTGAAAAGATGAGAAATCGGGAAATACGAGGAAATCGAATAAGAGAAAAATGTTAGCAAAAATAATAATTTTTAAGTGAGAAAAATATTTCATGCTGGAAATAACATTAATATGCTAAAATAATTTTTTGGGAATTTTTGGAGTTAATTTAATAATTAAAAACTAATTAAAAGTGATTTAAATGATAAATTAGCAATTAAATTAAATATGCATGTAAAATAATATTTTTTAATTTTATAAATTAAATAAACAATTTCTGGAAATAATGCAAAAAGAAAAATATTTTTTGGTATTTTTTAATGCATGATAAAAATTATTGAAAAGAAATTAAAATGAATGCAAAATATTAAATAAAAAGAAAATATAGAAAAATATGAAAAGAAATTGAGTTTGTGAAAAGAAAAACAAAACTGGTCCCTGGCTGATTCGAACTCGTGACCCTGGAGGGTATCTTTGCACAGTCCATGCCTTAACCACTGGGACACTTGGCATTTGGTGTTAGAAAAGCCAAAATCAAATGTTTTTGAACGATTACGTGTCCTGGAAATTGAGTCAAACCGAGTCAGCACGCGTGGGGTCCAGGTTGAACGTGGGAGCCAATCGAAACACGCCATTACGCCACGCCAGAGTCCACCGGAGTCAACCGGTCAGCGACGCCGGAGCCCTAGCTCCGGTCGTCTTCTCCAGCAAGCATCAACCTGAAAAACCTGAAAAACCTGAAAAATGCATCGTTTAAAGCAAAACAAGTGCCCAGATCAACTAATTCGACCCCTCTGATCACGATGGTGAGGTCCTTTTGTCCTGAAACGACCTGGATCCTGAGTTTCGAATCTTACAGCTCTTGGAACCCTAATAATGGCAATACGAGTTTTATACGTGAAACCTCACATGTAACACATCTATCATGATCTAATGAGTACCCTGAGTGTATACAATCAATCAAAAACAATTAGTAATGCACGAAACATGAAAATCAAAAATAAGAAAATTCCAAACCGGTGAGAGCAAGATGGCTTGATTTGGGACGATTCAGCTTCGAGTAAGAGTATGGTTCGACTCCTGGGAACCTCAAGAACAAGATTGGATGGTTTGTTTGCCTTGAAACTTGATGAAACTCAAAATTCGAATTTTGATGATTCTTGAAAAATTTTGGCAAAGTGAGGGTGTATGGGGCTAGGGTTTCGTGTCTCTTCTTGTGCATATTGCTGGCTATTTATAGAGTGATTTGAGAGAGGAAAAACAAGGCAAAAAGATTTGATTTTGAATTCATTGAATGATTTTCAAATAAAATCAAATTTTTGAAAGAAATTTGATTTTCTCTTAAATGAATGATAATGCACGAAATTGGTATGTGTTTTGGGCTTCCTTGGACCTCAAGCATGATATAAAATTACTCTCCTTGAAAAAATATCTTATTTTCATATTTTATATAATTTAATTTTGAATTAAATGGTTTAAAATTCAAAAATAAATTAATGAAATAGAAAATTGCCATGGCCAAGCATTTATGAGTCACAAATAATGTCATGAGCAAGTTTGGATCAAAAGATTATAGGCCCATTTGGAAAATTTTGCATTTTGACCAAAATCTCCTTTTGTGTAATTGTCCAAAATTGCCCAACTTCTGAATAGTGTATCTTGCTCAATTTTCCACATTTTTGAGTGTTCTGGGACTTTTTGGAAATCTCTAAGAGTCCTCTAACTAACCTCTTTGGTTTCATCTCAATTGGAGTTTCCATGCTCAATATATCTTCAAAACAAAATGTTGACTTTTTGTTGACTTTGAAAAGGACCTGTAATGTTTTGATCCATACCTTCCAAATGAAGCATTTTTTGAACATTCTTGTGAGACATGAAGTTGTATAGAATTGAATTTCCTTCAAAACAAGAGGTGGTGGAAAAATTTCTGAGAAAGTATGAAGAAGTTATGCTCAGTCAAAGTTTGGTTGACTTTTCACTAAGAAACCCTAATTTAGAAAGTTTGACTTTTGAGCAAATCTTGAGTTTTCTTGATGAATCATGATCAACCCTTGATCAAATGATGAATGTAACTTCAAAATGAGGATGTTGACCAAAAATTATGAAGTTTGACTGTATGTTGACCACAGTTGACTTTTTGTCCAATACAACTGATTTTCAACCATTTGAGCAATTGTCTGAGGAAACTTGACTTGTGAGGCTTGAAACTTGACATGGAGAATCTTTGAAGCATATGAGGAGGCATGAAGACCATTTGAGATGTCAGAAGTCCATCTTGATCTGAGGTATACCAAACCCTAGTTTGGGTTGATTATCTAGGAGAGGGTTTGTCTGATCAACCCTTGAGGAATCCTTGAGCATGGATGTATGGAATATCTTGAGAAGATGGAGGGAAAATTTTGGGGTATGACAGTATGACCAGACTGAGAAGCTTACTAAAAAAGCAGAAGCTGTAGAGCTTACCCGAAACTAAGCCAAAGACAGGCATGACGTTTTGGATCAATCTATCTTGTTTTGGGAATCTCAGATTGAAGAGCTCAAACAGAAGATTGAAGATGCAAAAAATGAACAAACAACTTTGAAGTTTGTTGATGACCAAGGGCTTTCAAATCTAGTCACACAAAGTCTTCAACAAATGGAGGTAGCTGAAGGGATAGACCAAGAAATTAAGGGGCTCGAAAGCATCAGAAATGCGACTCAATGTAAAATCAACTTATGCAAAAGCAAATTCGCTAGGCTGATACGAGACGCTCCTTTCATTTCCTTGCAATGTTAAAGATTCTTATTATATATTTCTGTAATTCGACCATAACTTATTTTGGTATTTATGTAATACTCTCTTGGTTCTATTTATCCCAGCATCTAATTATTCTGAAGTAATTCGAATCTCTTGCAAGTGTGGTTTATACCTTTTTAAGTATTTCCCATTTACCTTTAAGATTCTCCTATCTTCTGCTAACTCCTCTATTTCATAAGCGTTATTCGAAAATGTTTTCAAAACACGAAAAGGTCCCTCCCAATGGGGTGACCATTTACCTAAGAATTTGTTCTTTTTATCCATAGGTAAAATGACTTTCCATACCAGATCATTAGTTGAGAATACCTTGTTTTTAACTCTTTTATTATATGCTCTAGCTACTCTCTCTTTCTGTCTTCTCATAACTTCCAAAGCATGTAGCCTATCTTCATCTACATCTACTAACTCATTCATCATCATTTCCCAATATTGGTCAACTGGTATTTCGTTTTGTTTTTGGATTCTGACTGACTGTAGATGTATTTCGACTGGCAACACCGCGTCGTGTCCAAATGTAAGTCGAAACGGAGTAGTATTCGTTGCCTCTTTAGGAGATGTTCGACACGCCCATAGAGCTTGGTCCAGGGTTTTATGCCAATTTTTTGGTTTTCGACCTACATGCTTCTTTATTAAACCTATTATGACTTTATTGGTTGCTTCTACTTGACCATTTACTTGGGCATAATAAGGTGTTGACGTAAGCAACTTGAATCCCATTTCTTGTGCGAAATCTTGCATTTTTCCTGAAAATCGAACCTTGATCTGTTGTGATACTTTCTCGTATCCCAAACCTAAATTATTTGTCGGATAAATTCTATAATAGCTTCTTGGTCCGCATTCGCTAAAGGAATTGCTTCGACCCATTTTGTGAAATAGTCTATACCCACAAGAATATATCTCTGTCCTTTATGATGTTGGTCGAATTTCACCAATTAAATCTAATGCCCATCCTCTAAAAGGCCAAGGCTTAACAATTGAATGTAATTTTATGGAGCATGTTGAATGCCTGCATGAATTTGGCATTCTTCGCAACCTTTGGCAAATTCTATACAGTCTTTGAGCATAGTGGGCCAATACATTCCGTATCTGAACAAAAGCCACTTCATTTTGTGACCTGCTTGATGTGCCTCACATGCCCCACTGTGCACATCGGACAAGGCTAGATACGCCTGCTTTCCCTAAACATTTGAGTAAGAGTCCCTCTGGGGTTTTCTTAAACAATTCATTTCCTATTAACACATAAGACAATGCTCTGTATTTGACCTTTCTCTCTATACTCACTGAAGGATCTCTCAAATAATTTACTATGGGATTCTGCCAATCCGTGTCTGCTAAAGCATCTATGCTTAGTACTTCGAATTCTTCCTGGCCTGCATAACCCAATTTCGAATTCTCTAAGTCTAATGGTGATAATTTAGTAGCCATTATTCTACCTCTTGTTTCTACGAGGTATTGGAGTTTTTCTTTTGATATCCTATATCCTGAAGCTATCTGAGCCAAGTCATTTGCTTCTTGATTATCAACTCTAGGAATATGTGTTAGATTCACATATTCAAATTTCTTGATTAATCTATTAGCAATAACAAAATACATGATCAAATTTTCTTTGATACACTTATATTCTTTGAGAAAAAAGGCTAGAACCTTCTATTGGGGATGATTTGAGAATTCGACGGACATTTACTGGGAAATTTCGCCTGGAATAGGTATCAACGACCTCACCGGGGATTTACCTGAGATCGGTACCCCTAACTTGCACTTGGGATTATGATAACGTCGATGCGCTAGACTTGAGATGGTTAATAGGAGAATTGACGTGGATGGGCTTAAGATGCCATCTGGAAAGATCGATGCTGGGGAGTGAGCTGCATGTTAGGCTCTATAGAAGTTTCTGGGAGTGAAAAGGGATGGAGATGGGCTTAAGATGCCATCCGGAGGGAGTCGTACGTTAGACTTCGTGCTCGTCTTTGAATGAAGTTATTGGTTTGTATTGGTTTTTAACCAAATATGCAGCATTCTGAAAGCGGAGAGCTGTTGACAAGTAGTCGGAGATGGGCTTAAGATGCCATCCAAGGCAACTGAGTCGTACGCCAAACTCTATAGTTGCTGTTGATAATAAGAGTGAGTCAGAATAGTTCTTCGCGCGCGCTGACTACTCCGGGAAATGTAGTAGCTGGCAAAAATGTGGATAGCTTCCCTGTTGTGCATCGGGTATTGGTCCACTGCTTGTTATCGGAGGATAACTTGTGATCATTCGGATAGGGTTTCCCGTCTGGCTTCGGGTATTAATCCTGGATCAGTTGTCGGAGGACAACGAGGGTGGTCGTTCAGATAGTTTTCCTGTCTGGATTCGGGTCTTAATCCTGGACCTGTTTGCGTCAGAAGTGACTTTCACCTGTTTTGGAGAAAACAAGAGAAAATTTTGATAGAATATTTGTTAGTCTTATGCAGAGTATGATGCATGACGATGCGTATGAATGACACATGCACAAGTTATGACTTTTATGAATAATGTATGAATGATAGATGTTGTGGTATTTCAAAACATATCCATCTTAAAGAAGATGTGGATGTTCTGCTTGGAGATTTCTGACTTCTGTTTGGGAACGGAAATCCTGAGAAGAAAGAAAACTATGATTCCTCCGATGCACTATCTGACCAAGTCTTGGGCCTAGATATTGTTGAGGATGGTAGAGATCGAGAAACACGTTATTGAGGATCTCATACACAGACCGACCCTGCTGGGGAGAATCTGGGAGGTACTCTGCAGGGGATTTTGCGTGTAAATCCTGCTGGAGAGCGTTTGATAGTTGCTGGGAGACCGGGTTAGAAATATCTGGGGGGGGGGGGCGTCGTAATCTCTAGCCGGGGAAAAAGATGTAGGTTTCCTCCGGTGCACTATCTGACCAAGTTTCAAGTCTGGATACTACTGCTGGAGAAAAAAGAAAGGGAAATTGTTGAGAGATATTCTGCTGGGGATAAACACCTTGGCTGGGGATGGATCGTTACTGCTTGGAGACTGATGTAACATGATTTTAGCTGAGTGGAGTCACTGCTCGTGGATTCACTTTTACTCCGCTGGGGAAGGTTTATGGTGAGTGACACCTCTGTGGGGTTTATGCTCTGTGGGGTAATGCATTGGTGATTTTCGTCGTCATCTCAATTCCTGGAACCTGTAGTAATTACTTTTGCTTGTTCACTTTTCGCATGTTTGTGAATAGATTTTTATTGTTAGATGCATATAATCATTCAAAGCAACCGTTGGACTTTATGCAAACAACAACAGTGAAAATTGTAAAGAGAAAGAAACTTGTATTTATTTGAAAGGTGGCGTATGCCCAGGTAGTTTGTATACAAGAAAAGTAAAAAGCTATGCGGAAACAAATCTCGTTAAGTTCCAACTATGCTAGTACTCATACATCTCAACTATCTCATCTCCTTGCTGTCAGTGGAAAGTGAGTAGATTGATCTTCGCCATTTGAATCTTGAATGCTGATAGTAGTCTGGAAGAAGGATGATCGGGATGAGACATAGTCGTACGCTTAAATCCCTAACTTTTGCCTAGACCTCCCTTTCGGGTTTTCAGTCTACCGGGATACCCTTTTTTGCCCAAGCCGCCTTTTCAGGTTTTCGACTTGCCGGTGTTGCACCCCAAAATTTGCCCTCCTATATCGATCTTATCTGGTTTAGGCTTTGCATTTATCATGACACTCACATGCATTCATATCACTGGTTCTGTGGTTACGGATTGGAGTTGATTCCCAAAGATTTCTCTGTTGAGCAGAAGAGGCGTGGTGTTTTCGACCAATTTGAGGATATTTGAAAACGATGAGGTTTAATATTAAATCTTATCCGTTCATATCTATCGGGTTTTAGGGCTTGGTGTTCGGTTGTTGAAATGAATGGTCTGTTCTTGATGGAGCTACAGAAGTCTGGATATCTTGAATGTCATTGCCTCCTGATTCAGGAGATCAGTTCATCGCGAGTTTGGGTTTTGCTGTTGTTTCGAGTTCTTGGTTCAGGATGTAAGAGGGTGGTTTATGTTTATCCGATTATTGATCAACAATTCAAGTTCTAGTGCATTTGGTTTGCTCGTCAACTTCATTCGTTCTTGGCGATAGTTGATGTATGTGAAAATATTCGTCCAGAGGGTCTGTTTGCAAGATTTAAGGATGTCCAAACTGCCGCATGTTGAGACCTTTTCCTGTCACGTTCATCGCTCACAAGATTCAGGGCATTCTATGAAAAGACTAGAAGTTTCCTTTTGGGAATTCGTTTGGTTCCGAATCTTACTCCACTACTGAATGGTTCGATTTGGAAACGCAGTGGTAATTCCATTAATTTCAAGTGGAATCTATTGCTCCATTCTTAAAAGAATCATGACAGCGACAAGTTGACTGAGGTTTTTTGATCAAGAATTTCATTTTGAAACGCAGAGTTTCAATTCTTGTCTCAAGAAGCAAAAAGGCTCCGATTTTCTACGAGAATGGATAAAAATGGAAGCTTTGTGGCCGAGGAAATTCAAAAGGGTTCGAGTGTTTCCGAAGTTTAAGCCATCAAATCATTTTCTCATTTAGAATTCAATTCTCAAGTTTCATATACTAGGGGGTTCAATTTCTAAAAATGCAACAACCATGTTACCACTGCTTGATTCAAGACTACGGATTGGAATTGTAGATGAAGTAGAATCGGATACATTTGTTAATCAATATCTCAACTTGTTTTATTTTAACCAATTTAATTTTGGCTCATGATAAACTTTTGGGATATTTGATGCATAATGGATTTCAACTTTTATGCACAATCAAGAATTCAATTAGGTGCGTTTTCCTCAAGGCTTGTGTCCATAAATTCCAAGAGGTCCAAGATTACTCTAAAGTTTTTATCGCATAAGGATACGAGTCAAGATACATGTTACAATTTGTCAAATCCTAAAATGCAAGTTTCAATCAAAAAAGCCAAACCAATTCATTCAACATTCAAATTCTCTTCCTTTATCATTCAATTTCCAAAGTCTTACTCAATTCAAAATGACATTCAAAGAATGCCCGCTTATAAAGAAGAAACAAATTTCCGAATTCGATATTCATTTAATCTCGGTTTGTACAAGTGCCACAAGATTTTGTCATATTTACAATTATAACTCAAACATTTTGTGATGTTACAAAGCTCCAAACTTCTATCCTAGTCCTACTTACAAGTTCAAGCATACAAGTAAAGACTACATATGCTATTCTTAATCCTATTTTCTAGTGGACATCTTTGTTGCTTGCCTCCCCATGCTTTGATCTATCTTCAAGACCATACTTTCTTGACCAACTTTCCTTCACCTTTTCCAAGTTTGTGCCATGGCTCGTGTTCATGAAACAAAACAAGAACATAGTTAGCATAATTGGACAGCTCATACATTGTATTCAAAACAGATATTTATCTCATCATTAGGGATTAATGATTGGGATCAGATTATTGAGGATTTTGTTTCTCAATCATGTTCGAAGGGACCCCACCCCTTTGCAAATCACAACAACCATGTGTTGTTGGTTCACAAAAGGGGGTGTGGCTCAGAAATCATCATTGCCACTGCTGCAAGTACAATACCACCTGCTCAGAAATCAGAAAACACATTACAAGCAGCCCAACAATTTCAAATCGGTTAAAGCCCATCAAATCAGTTGCTAAAGTCCAGTACACAGAAAATCAAAGCTGGCACTATTATTTTCTAAACTGACAGATCAGAAAATATAATACCTAAGCCCAGTTTTTCGGTTTTGTTTTTCTCAGGCCCTGTTCCCAAACTCTAACATCAGTAAACCCTAATTGTAGGACAGTATAAAAGGAAGAGGCACAGTAATCAAGAAAAAAGACATTAACTGTTCACTGAAAAAACCCTAACAGAAGAGATTCAAAACAACAGCCGAACCAAAACGGAGAACATGCCCAGAACGATGTATTCATGATAAACCCAGAAACATAGCAAGCACAAAAATCCGAAACCCAGAAACACATAGAACATCGACATAGAAAACCCCAAAAACAGTCCCAGTTCATCATTTCCCAAACATATCCCTTCAGAAAATGGATTCTCAGAAATAAAATTCTGATTTGAGAGAGAGATAAAAGATCGCAAGGCTACAGATTTCAAAGAGGAAGATGTAAACTGGAAAGAGCTCACCGGAGGGGTTGCGGCCACGGCCGCCGTCCGCCGCCGTCCAAGACTTAGCCTCGACTCAGAAGCAACGTTTCCGTCTTCATCATCTTCGTCACCGTCGCCGTCACTGAGAGAGGTCTAGAAAGTGCATCGGAGAAGTTAGGGTTCCAAAACTTCCTTTCAAGATCTACTCAAATCCAGGGAGTTTCTGCAAAATCAAACACAAGGATCATGTTCAGAAAACAGAGACGGTTCAGAAAATGTAAGAAAAAACATCATCGGAACAAGCCGCCACTCAAGGCGATTTCCGGCCGCCGCGGATTCATCATCGCCGCCGTCGGTCTTCAACGTCGCCACCGTGTATTCATCATCGCCGCCGTGGATGTTCATCTCAACCACCGATACAGATCGGTCTTGTTTACGTTTTCTGGGTTGTTATTTGTTTTTTTGGTGAAGTAAACATAGAGAGAGGCGAGAGAGAGCGTGGAGTTAGAGAGAGACAGAAAGTGTATTATAACTTAAAATTAGTTTAACATTTTGTTTTGTTAATCAATCTTTGTTTAATGGCTAATCCGGCGGTGACAAGTGTCACCGTCCATTTGGTCATTTTGTGATTCCATGCAATATACTCACTACATTCGTTGTGCACCTTCGCTGCCTAGTTGTTGGATCTGGCTGGATGATCATCAACTCATCATCATTGCCATCGGACGCATGCGATCCCTCCAAGTTCTGATCAGACGCTCCAAGATGCAAGCCTATGATGCACTCGAACTTCAAAGATCCGCAGATTAACTTGGGCTAAGCATTCGTGCCCAATAATTGCTCTTCACACCCCCAGACTAAAGCTACAATCAGGCCCATTTCTCAACTTTTACTCTTTAAAATTAATTTTATGCAAGTTTTTTTTTTATTTATTATATAATGATGTATTAAATAATATTTTGGCATATGGTAGTTTTTTATTTGTTGAATTACCAATTAAATTGTTAATTGATTTTTCATCAAGTGAAAGAATATCTATACTAATAATTATTTAAATTCCGATTTGTATTGTGTATTAATTTATCTTCTTTCATTTTTTGCTATTACATTGTCCGCTTGCATGTTTATTTCGCGATTGCACACTCCGCTCTCACATTAATATAAAAACAACAACGAAAAAATTATTGGTCCATATACCAATCACCATGCACCAGGGTCTCATGGTTAATCAAGTCCATATACTTGGTTAACCATAACCCGAAATATCATTTCTCTACGTCCAACGCCGCAATTTTCAAAATAGTGTTATGGTACTTAATTAAATTGTTAGAGGTTCGCCCAACGAGTTAATTAAAAGTGTAAAGTATTTGGGCCATTAGAGGGAAACCCAATGACTCGAATACTTTATTCCATACACTTGAACATTTAAAACACTTTCAAATTAAATTAATTAATTGAATTTGTTTTCAAAAATCAATTTTTCTACAAAAACCAAAAAAAAAACATAGTGATATGGTATTTAATTAAATTGTTAGAGGTTCGCCCGACGATTTAATTAAAATGTAAAGTATTTGGGCCATTAGAGGGTAACCCAATGACATAAATACTTTATTCCATAATACTTAATAAAAGTGAACTTTGTTTCACCTCACCCTTTTCATAATAAAGATTTTGGATGAGAGATGATCGGTTGACCTCAATCACCAATCTCGAGTATCGAATCGTTAGAGGACCTCCCAACGTTTTGGTACTTGTCATCTACAATTAAAATCAATTCAACCCATTCAAATACTTTTTTTTCGCTCATATGCGATTATCAAAAATCAAAAACATTTTCAATTAAAATCAATACAAACAATTCAAGACATTTTCAACAAGAACTACGGAGTTTTGACTTTCCCATTGCACGAGGGAATACGTAGGCGCGGTTTCAAACCGTGTCAAACTCAAAATAATAATAAACAAACCCCTTTTCTTATTTCTTATTCATGATTTAGAAATTAGCGATACACACACACAAACAAATTTTGAACTAAATGGGTCCCATCGAGTACGATGGACGTAAGGTGCTAATACCTTCTTGCGAACCGACTCCGTATCCATCCTTTTTGGTCTTGTAGACCGCCTTATCCGATTTTGTGGGTTTTATCTATATTTCCCGTTCTTTCTAGAACAAATAAAATTAGGTGGCGATTTCATTGTTTTTTGAAAATTCATTTTAAATGATTTTTTGAAAATCGAGTTGCTTCAGCTTGGCGACTTCACGGGGACAAATTTTAAATCTTTTTTTGACTAAGCGAGTCATCCCTAGTTTAGTTCTTTGCATGTTTGTGTGTTTTTTATCGCTTTCTTCTTTATGCTTATTTATTGTTTATTGCTTATTATTCTCTTTAGCTTTATATATATTATTCTGTTAATATATTATTGTGATGGAAATTCATGGGTGTTGATACATAGATAAGCCCACTACCCAGGCTTCTAGGTCACCTTTTAGGAATAGAGGGGTTGCGTAGCCTAGGTCCACCTGACTCCATTGTCTTGTTGGCCCAAAGCGAAGACTCCGGCTTAGAGTTGGTTGTTTTAAGAAGGTTGTTGGCCCGCGATAGCGCAGGACATCAATCTTTGGACAAATGACCTATAACTCTAAGTTTGTTCATGTTGTCCTAACCAAGACCAAACGCTCAAATTTCGGATTTCGAGCATCCCGTTAAGAGCCGTTTCTTGGGGTATACTTTTACAAATACTATCGCCATGTAGGCCTCTCGCACGATGATAGTGCTTGTAAAAGGGGATCTGAGACCCCAAGAAACATTTAGCCAAAAAATAAGATTAGCCTTACCCGGGGAATTGTTGGGTAGACGTCGAAACCATGACCTGCCAATCCTATGAACCAGCTTTATTTAATTTGCAACATGCATTGCATACCATTTGCATCAATCATCAAAAAAAAGTTTATTTCTCTTATCATCCATGCATCATCATGCATTTCATTCATTTCAATCAAAGGACTCATTTCAACTTGGCTTCTTATTAAGAATCTCAAGACTGCAAGACTGATTTCCTGACATCGCCGTCATTATGGATCAACTTCAGGCAAGTGTAGCTGCGATGAATACTCATATAGATGCCCAGATGGATCAATTCATGGAGGTTATCCAAAACCTCGCCATTGGACAAGAAGAGTTGAAGCAAGTTGTTCAAAGGTCTGAAGTTGTTGCTATTGATCATGTTAATCCACGTGTGTTGGTCTTAACCACATGGAGGTCCTTTCAGATCAAAATGTTAGAAACACCGTTCAGACGCATGTCAATGGAACTCCTCATTGTGAGGACATCTTTGAGTCTTCGTTTGACACCTTCAGATTTTCGATTGAAGAAACTGAGTCTGAGAAAAGCTTCACCTCCTTGAGAAAAGGATGAAAGCTATTGATGGTCGTGATTCCCTCGGTTTAGACGCTCCTAGTTTGTGCTTGGTGCCTGGTATCAAAATTCCTGCAAAGTTCAAAGTTCCCACTTTCGAGAAGTATAAGGGTACCTCTTGCCCGATTACTCACGTCAAAGCCTATTGCAATAAGATGGCTCCCTATGCGAAAAATGACAAGCTCCTCATGCACTTTTTTCAAGATAGCCTCAGTGGAGCATCTCTCGAATGGTACACTCAGCTTGAACGAACTCACATCCAAACTTGGAAAGATTTGGCTGAAGCTTTTGTCAATCACTACGACTATAATAGGGACATGGCTCCCACCAGAATTCAACTCCAAGGTTTAACTTAGAAGACTGAAGAATCTTTCAAAGAGTATGCGCAGAGATGGAGAGAATTAGCTGCTAGAGTTCAACCTCCTCTTTTGGAACGAGAACTCATTGAGATGTTCTCCAATACCTTGCAGCGTCCCTATCTGATTGCTGGATGTACTTCTACATTTTCACACCTAGTTGTTGTAGGGGAACGAATTGAGCGTGGTCTCAAGATGGGTAATAGTCAGGATGTTGCTATTATTTCTGAATTTCTAGAGCAAATCGATCAAGAGGCAAGTACAATTTTCGAGGATGAGGAAGAAGCTCTTGTTTACCCTCCATTTCAGATGCCTAATCAGGTTACAAAAGCTACTTCTGATCAGTGTGCTCCACAAATTTGTGCTGCAACTGTCTATCAAACACCCGTTCAGTATGCTCCCCAACAGCAGAACGCTCCTCGACAACAAACTTATCGACAAAATCGTCAACAATGAGGTGGGAAGAATCTTATAAGGCCAAGAAAGGTGCATGATCCAATCAATATGCCTCGTCGTGAGTTGCTCTCTCACCTACTCCAACATTCTTTAGTGGAGTTAAAGGAGCTCGGGACGCCTCCTTTTCCGCATCCTTTGGGATATGATCCTGATGCCCACTGTGAGTTTCATTCTGGAGCACCTGGCCATACAATTGAAGGATGTAATCTTTTCAAAGGCACAATTCAGAAACTCGTTGATTCCAAAGCAATCACATTCACTCCAGAGGGCCTACGCATCAATTGAACTCTCCTTTGACTCAGCAAACGCCAAGACTACGAAGTGCATCTTCTGAAGCAAGAAACCCATACGGAGACCAGTCTCCTCAACATGAAGATTTCCAATTTTATCTTGCATGCTCATTTGTAATCTTTCTAGTTTTGTTCAATACTTTCTTGTATGCAAAACTTGCTTATTTCTGAATACTAATCATAATGCATTGAATATGTTTGTCTTGAATTGATCCATTCGTATTCACTCTTAAATGTTTTTATATGCTTTTGATAATCAACTCTTATTATAAGCAACACCTCTGGAGGGAGGATGACGAATAATTTACTAAGAATCTAAAACGTTATTGCTTTCGAGTAAAAATCCTGCTAACGATGTACAGGCCTTGTTTCAAATTCTCAAACACCGGAGATATAAGGGAGTGAAACCCTCGTTAACCCCTGTTGAGCCTTGAAGTAGGAGTTTCTTTTCTATAAAAAAAAAACCCTCATTTTTTTAAAACCTGGGGCAGGGTAGTGTTCAGTTAATCTGATCGAGCGTTCAAAACTCATCTAGAGTGCGCATCCAAGGATACAACAATGGTTATCTTTCAAGAGATTGAGGAAAGTCAAAGCCGCAATAGTCAATCTTCATCTATCATCAGTGTGCATCGAAAAAGGATGATACCATAATGGTTATCTCTCGCACACCCAGAAATCAACAGATGACGATATCATAATTGTCATCTCTCATCCACTAAGGATTCAAGCAGTCATAAGCACCTCCAATAAAACAAGGATGGAAGATCACACGACTTGTTCAAAAGAAAAAAGTGATAAAAAAAATGATGACAAAAAGCCCGCTAAGTCGAAACTTCATAATAAGTCGCTTAGGCAAAAATGGCAAAAGAAAATAGAGAAGAAAGGATTACCAAACAAATAAAATCCTCAGCAAAAGAACAAAGGCGTGTGATCAAACACCAAAAGCAAAAGGTGAGTGACTGTCGTGTCCAACAAACCTCGGTGGTTCCTCAACCGCATCATAAACTTCTCTCAAGAGATGAATGCTCGCATCGAGTTATCTGAACTTAGGAATGGAGAACATCACGGAGAATGGGAGGGCACCAAATATTTTGAGCCTAAAAATCTTTTCTAAAAAACCCGTGAACCAGACCACGTTACAACCCTTGAAAGTCCTAATTGAAGCATGGGTTAATTCGAAAGCAAAACTGTTACAAGAATACGGTAACCTGACTCCTAGGAGGTTTGCTAAACATTTGAGTTGATATCACTCAATCTTTTGCAAAAATTCAATGTTTCGATATCTTTTCAATAAAAGTTTTTTTTAACTTCAAGACAAACATGAACTTTGCATTAGAATTATCATTCGTAGAATATTACATTCTTTGCATATGGATAAGTGCTTAAACATCAAGTGAGCTTGCATATTGAACATCGGACGGATAATTTGATTGTCCTGAGAGACATATTGCTTCAAGTATCTGATTAAGCACAAAGCGCGATGAGAAGTAAGGTTGGGAAGTAGCCTACTTTCAAGATGAAAGTTAATCACCCTGAGTAGGTGATATCTTCAAAGGTCAGTCAATCTGGGGCATTTATGTCGAGATTCGGAGAATCTCTCAAAGAGATGAGCAATCAGGGGCATTCATCTGAACAAGGTTGAAACCCTCATTACCTTTGGTTAGCCAGGGGAAGTGTTTCCAAGTTTATAACACTGGGGCAGGTTATCTTGATGATACAGATCTCAGGAAGCCTTCTCAAGACTATTTTCTTCAAAGTCTCTACAGACCGGGGCAAAGAATTATGCAAGGGCATTCCGCCGCCTCATAATTAATCAAGTCAAGTCCAGGCGCAAGCTAAACAACTATTGAGTTTAAATGGCATGTCAGGAAATCAGGATCGTCATCCTTAGCTCATCAGAGATCTAAGTCTGTGTTGGCATTTTCTCCATCAGAAACCAAGGATCATTATCTCCAACTCGAGTCAGGATTGTCATCCTCACTAGAGATCAAGGTTTAATTCCTGGTTGTTGGTTTCCTTCCACAAAAGTCAGAAGACGGGATTTTATCCATTGAGTTCCAACAATTTGTCTTTGCTTCGACACATTGCGTATAGTAATCATCATTGCAATGTTTCGCATTTTTACAGATTTTGTTATCCGAAGATTTTAAAATGAAGGGCATGATACACCTGATCTTTGGTCACCGACAAAGTTTCTTTCTCTCCAACCAGAGTTATCTATGGCATATGTGCGCCCTTGGATGTTATCACTCTGTCCCCGACGCGGAAGATCGTAAAAGAACGTGCCACCAGCAAGATCATTTTCAAAGGCTCCCTTATGCCAGAAGATGTTGTCGACTCCTCTTATGCGAGAGCTCGAAATCCTGGGTTACTAAAGTCAGGAATCCCATGCAACAAGGTCATCATCCCAGATGAATGTCAATTTCCAAGAGTTACTTCCCCAGTGATGTTGATCATTGAGAGTTGATACTTCTATTCTGCAATCCCCTTGTCGAAGTCCAGACTATCATCTCTTTGACGAAGACCAGATGATTTATATTCAATTCATGGAGGGTTGACGTCTCCTCAGCAGCTCACAATTGCCTTTAGACCTGGATGAATCATTAAAACATGCATCATTGCATTGCATAGCATCCAAAAATGCGTAGCATTTCCATTGATATGGAGCATTACGCTAAAAAATAATAATCTCAAACATGCAACTAAGCATAAGCCAGATTAATGTGTTTCTCGAGTACCTTTTGCGTCTCCGAAGAGAAGTTTATCAATAAAAAAAATCCCCAAGTGGTATTCCCAGTCAGAGTTCCCTCAAGAAATTCTTCTTGTTGTTATCTGCATTTTTGACCCCGTGTCGGTCTCCTACATCATTCAAATTCAATATATTTACCAAGCGTCTTGCTTTTTGCAAGTTCTCATTGTTGGTTATCTTACCCATGTTTGCCTCTGTCGTTAGAGCGCGAGTAAGAGTTGGTGTCTAACCTTTCTTGCTTCTCAATTGTTTGAGTATCCATACTTGGTGTGTGGTAATTCATATAATTGCCACTCTTGAAGAATTACACCCCGCCTTTGGCCTGAGGGATATTGTAGTTTCTTGCACATTTGCAACCTTTTAAAGTCCAACATAGTTTGGCAATCCTTGCTAGAGTCCCCTTATTTGGCCTCTTTCCCCGTGAATTCGTCTTCGATCGACGATTTTCACCATTCCATATATCTTCTCCCCAGTGAGTCTGCTTCAGTCGGTCTCATTCTTGCGTATGTCTAATATGCATTTTCGATCTTTATGTGTCCAATATCCTTACCGGACATGTATTTTTCGAAACCTTTTGTTAGAGTCGTCATTTGTCTCTTCCAAGGTATGTCTAATATCCTTACCTGACATATGCTCCTTATATGTGTTCAATATCCTTACCGAACATGTATATTCGATCTTTACGTGTCCAATATCCTTACCGGGCATGTATATTTCGAAACTTTTGTTAGAGTCGTCTTCGGTCGGTCTCTTTCCGGTGTATGTCTAATATCCTTACCTGACATATGCTCCTTATATGTGTTCAATATCCTTACCGAACATGTATATTCGATCTTTATGTGTCCAATATCCTTACCGGCATGTATTATTTGAAACCTTTGTTAGAGTCGCCTTCTCGGTCTCTTTCCGTATGTCTAATATCCTTACGACATATGCCCTATATGTGTTCAATATCCTTACCGAACATGTATATTCGATCTTTATGTGTCCAATATCCTTACGGGCATATATATTTCAAACCTTTGTTAGAGTCGCCCCTCGGTCTCTCTCGTGTATGTCTAATATCCTTACCGACATATGCTCCCTATATGTGTTCAATATCCTTACCGAACATGTATATTCGATCTTTATGTGTCCAATATCCTTACCGGCATGTTTATTTCAAACCTTTGTTAGAGTCGCTTCGGCCGGTCTCTTTCCAGTGTATGTCTAATATCCTTACCGATATATGCTCTATATGTGTTCAATATTCTTACCGAACATGTATATTCGATCTTTATGTGTCCAATATCCTTACCGGCATGTATATTTGAAACCTTTGTTAGAGTCGTCTCGGTTGGTCTCTTTCCATGTCTAATATCTTTACGACATATACTCCGTCTGTTCTCATTTTTGATCCGCAAGCAACTTATGAAGTATGCTCGCTCCAAAGATCTATGAGTTCTTACCTTTCGATCTCAAGCAACTTATTGAAGTATGCTGCTCCAAAGGTCCGGTTCCTTTTCGATCCGCAAGCAACTTATTAAAGTATGCTCGCTCCAAAGGTCCGATTGGTTTTGTTTTGATCTCGCGATGCAACTTATTGAAGTATGCTGCTCCAAAGATCTCCTTGTTCTCATTTTGATCTCGATGCAACTTATTGAAGTATGCGCTCCAAAGATCTATGAGTTCTTACCTCGATCTGCAAGCAACTTATTGAAGTATGCTCGCTCCAAAGGTCTGCTGGTTCCTTCGATCCGCGAAGCAACTTATTGAAGTATGCTGCTCCAAAGGTCCGATTGGTTTTGTTTTGATCTGCGATGCAACTTATTGAAGTATCGCTGCTCCAAAGATCTCCCGTCCTCATTTTTGATCTGCGATGCAACATATTGAAGTATGCGCTGCTCCAAAGATCTATGAGTTCTTACCTTCGATCTCCAAGCAACTTATTGAAGTATGCTCGCTCCAAAGGTCCGATTGGTTTCGTTTTGATCTGCGATGCAACTTATTGAAGTATGCTGCTCCAAAGATCTCCTCGTCCTCATTTTTGATCTGCGATGCAACTTATTGAAGTATGCGCTCCAAAGATCTATGAGTTCTTACCTTCGATCTGCAAGCAACTTATTGAAGTATGCTCGCTCCAAAGGTCCGATTGGTTTCATTTTGATCTGCAAGCAACTTATTGAAGTATGCTCGCTTCAAAGATCTATCTTTCATTTCTAATCAAAGTCGCTTATTCAAGCGCATTCTTCTCGATGTACCGACAATGCTCAAAAAAAAAATCACAAAAAATAGAAAAAAAAATTATCAAAAATTGAAAAAAACATAAACGTTTATACTTGTTCTTCGGAGCAAATTTTGTTCTTTGAGTATTTAATCTTCTACCTTGAAAGTTCAAAGGCTAGCGCCAATTTCACTTTCGTGTTTAAGACGATTAAATAGGGCAATTGCACCCCAAAATTTGCCCTCCTATATCGATCTTATCCGGTTTAGGCTTTGCATTTATCATGACACTCACATGCATTCATATCACGGTTCCGTGGTTACGGATTGAGTTGATTCCCAAAGATTTCTGCTGAGCGTAAGAGGCGTGGTGTTTTCGACCAATTTGAGGATATTTGAAAACGATGAGGTTTAATATTAAATCTTATCCGCTCATATCTATCGGGTTTAGGGCTTGGTGTTCGGTTGTTGAAATGAATGGTCATTCTTGATGGAGCTACTAAGTCCGGATATCTTGAATGTCATTGCCTCCGATTCTGAGATCGTTCATCGCGAGTTTGGGTTTTGTGTTGTTTGAGTTCTTGGTTCTGTGATGTAAGAGGGTGGTTTATGTTTATCCGATTATTGATCAACAATTCAAGTTCTAGTGCATTTGGTTTGCTCGTCAACTTCATTCGTTCTTGGCGATAGTTGATGTATGTGAAAATATTCGTCCGAGGGTCTGCTTTGCAAGATTTAAGGATGTCCAAACTGCCGATGTTGAGACCTTTTCCTCACGCTCATCGCTCACAAGATTCAGGGCATTCTATGAAAAGACTAGAAGTTTCCTTTTGGAATTGCTTGGTTCCGAATCTTACTCCACTACCGAATGGTTCGATTTGGAACGCAGTGGTAATTCCATTAATTTCAAGTGGAATCTATTGCTCCATTCTTAAAAGAATCATGACAATGACAAGTTGATCGAGGTTTTTGATCAAGAATTTCATTTTGAAACGCAGAGTTTCAATTCTTGTCTCAAGAAGCAAAAGGCTCGATTTTCACGAGAATGGATAAAATGGAAGCTTTGTCGAGGAAATTCAAAAGGGTTCGAGTGTTTCAAGTTTAAGCCATCAAATCATTTTCTCATTTAGAATTCAATTCTCAAGTTTCATATACTAGGGGTTCAATTTCTAAAAATGCAACAACCATGTTACCACTGCTTGATTCAAGACTACGGATTGGAATTGTAGATTGAAGTAGAATCGGATACATTTGTTAATCAATATCTCAACTTGTTTTATTTTAACCAATTTAATTTTGGCTCATGATAAACTTTTGGGATATTTGATGCATAATGGATTTCCAACTTTATGCACAATCAAGAATTCAATTAGGTGCTTTTCCTCAAGGCTTGTGTCCATAAATTCCAAGAGGTCCAAGATTACTCTAAAGTTTTTATCGTACAAGGATACGAGTCAAGATACATGTTACAATTTGTCAAATCCTAAAATGCAAGTTTCAATCAAAAAGCCAAACCAATTCATTCAACATTCAAATTCTCTTCCTTTATCATTCAATTTCCAAAGTCTTACTCAATTCAAAATGACATTCAAAGAATGCCCGCTTATAAAGAAGAAACAAATTTAATTCGATATTCATTTAATCTCGGTTTGTACAAGTGCCACAAGATTTTGTCATATTTACAATTATAACTCAAACATTTTGTGATGTTACAAAGCTCCAAACTTCTATCCTAGTCCTACTTACAAGTTCAAGCATACAAGTAAAGACTACATATGCTATTCTTAATCCTATTTTCTAGTGGACATCTTTGTTGCTTGCCTCCCCATGCTTTGATCTATCTTCAAGACCATACTTTCTTGACCAACTTTCCTTCACCTTTTCCAAGTTTGTGCCATGGCTCGTGTTCATGAAACAAAACAAGAACATAGTTAGCATAATTGGACAGCTCATACATTGTATTCAAATGATATTTATCTCATCATTAGGGATTAATGATTGGGATCAGATTATTGAGGATTTTGTTTCTCAATCATGTTCGAAGGGACCCCACCCCTTTGCAAATCACAACAACCATGTGTTGTTGGTTCACAAAAGGGGGTGTGGCTCAGAAATCATCATTGCCACTGCAAGTACAATACCACCGTAAATCGAAACACATTACAAGCAGCCCAACAATTTCAAATCGGTTAAAGCCCATCAAATCAGTTGCTAAAGTCCAGTACACAGAAAATCAAAGCTGGCACTATTATTTTCTAAACTGACAGATCAGAAAATATAATACCTAAGCCCAGTTTTTCGGTTTTGTTTTTCTCAGGCCCTGTTCCCAAACTCTAACATCAGTAAACCCTAATTGTAGGACAGTATAAAAGGAAGAGGCACAGTAATCAAGAAAAAAGACATTAACTGTTCACTGAAAAAACCCTAACAGAAGAGATTCAAAACAACAGCCGAACCAAAACGGAGAACATGCCCAGAACGATGTATTCATGATAAACCCAGAAACATAGCAAGCACAAAAATCCGAAACCCAGAAACACATAGAACATCGACATAGAAAACCCCAAAAACAGTCCCAGTTCATCATTTCCCAAACATATCCCTTCAGAAAATGGATTCTCAGAAATAAAATTCTGATTTGAGAGAGAGATAAAAGATCGCAAGGCTACAGATTTCAAAGAGGAAGATGTAAACTGGAAAGAGCTCACCGGAGGGGTTGCGGCCACGGCCGCCGTCCGCCGCCGTCCAAGACTTAGCCTCGACTCAGAAGCAACGTTTCCGTCTTCATCATCTTCGTCACCGTCGCCGTCACTGAGAGAGGTCTAGAAAGTGCATCGGAGAAGTTAGGGTTCCAAAACTTCCTTTCAAGATCTACTCAAATCCAGGGAGTTTCTGCAAAATCAAACACAAGGATCATGTTCAGAAAACAGAGACGGTTCAGAAAATGTAAGAAAAAACATCATCGGAACAAGCCGCCACTCAAGGCGATTTCCGGCCGCCGCGGATTCATCATCGCCGCCGTCGGTCTTCAACGTCGCCACCGTGTATTCATCATCGCCGCCGTGGATGTTCATCTCAACCACCGATACAGATCGGTCTTGTTTACGTTTTCTGGGTTGTTATTTGTTTTTTTGGTGAAGTAAACATAGAGAGAGGCGAGAGAGAGCGTGGAGTTAGAGAGAGACAGAAAGTGTATTATAACTTAAAATTAGTTTAACATTTTGTTTTGTTAATCAATCTTTGTTTAATGGCTAATCCGGCGGTGACAAGTGTCACCGTCCATTTGGTCATTTTGTGATTCCATGCAATATACTCACTACATTCGTTGTGCACCTTCGCTGCCTAGTTGTTGGATCTGGCTGGATGATCATCAACTCATCATCATTGCCATCGGACGCATGCGATCCCTCCAAGTTCTGATCAGACGCTCCAAGATGCAAGCCTATGATGCACTCCTGGAACTTCAGCATACTGGATCCTGCAGATTAACTTGGGCTAAGCATTCAGGCCCAGCGAATTGCTCTTCACACCCCCAGACTAAAGCTACAATCAGGCCCATTTCTCAACTTTTACTCTTTAAAATTAATTTTATGCAAGTTTTTTTTTTTATTTATTATATAATGATGTATTAAATAATATTTTGGCATATGGTAGTTTTTTATTTGTTGAATTACCAATTAAATTGTTAATTGATTTTTCATCAAGTGAAAGAATATCTATACTAATAATTATTTAAATTCCGATTTGTATTGTGTATTAATTTATCTTCTTTCATTTTTTGCTATTACATTGTCCGCTTGCATGTTTATTTCGCGATTGCACACTCCGCTCTCACATTAATATAAAACAACAACGAAAAAATTATTGGTCCATATACCAATCACCATGCACCAGGGTCTCATGGTTAATCAAGTCCATATACTTGGTTAACCATAACCCGAAATATCATTTCTCTACGTCCAACGCCGCAATTTTCAAAATAGTGTTATGGTACTTAATTAAATTGTTAGAGGTTCACCAACGAGTTAATTAAAAGTGTAAAGTATTTGGGCCATTAGAGGAAACCCAATGACTCAATACTTTATTCCATACACTTGAACATTTAAAACACTTTCAAATTAAATTAATTAATTGAATTTGTTTTCAAAAATCAATTTTTCTACAAAACCAAAAAAACATAGTGATATGGTATTTAATTAAATTGTTAGAGGTTCGCCCGACGATTTAATTAAAATGTAAAGTATTTGGGCCATTAGAGGGTAACCCAATGACATAAATACTTTATTCCATAATACTTAATAAAAGTGAACTTTGTTTCACCTCACCCTTTTCATAATAAAGATTTTGGATGAGAGATGATCGGTTGACCTCAATCACCAATCTCGAGTATCGAATCGTTAGAGGACCTCCCAACGTTTTGGTACTTGTCATCTACAATTAAAATCAATTCAACCCATTCAAATACTTTTTTTTCGCTCATATGCGATTATCAAAAATCAAAAACATTTTCAATTAAAATCAATACAAACAATTCAAGACATTTTCAACAAGAACTACGGAGTTTTGACTTTCCCATTGCACGAGGGAATACGTAGGCACGCGGTTTCGAAACCGTGTCAAACTCAAAATAATAATAAACAAACCCCTTTTCTTATTTCTTATTCATGATTTAGAAATTAGCGATACACACACACAAACAAATTTTGAACTAAATGGGTCCCATCGAGTACGATGGACGTAAGGGGTGCTAATACCTTCCCCTTGCGTAACCGACTCCCGTATCCATCCTTTTTGGTCTTGTAGACCGCCTTATCCGATTTTGTGGGTTTTATCTATATTTCCCCGTTCTTTCTAGAACAAATAAAATTAGGTGGCGATTTCATTGTTTTTTTGAAAATTCATTTTAAATGATTTTTTTGAAAATCGAGTTGCTTCAGCCGGGTGTACATGTTTTGTATATATATCCTTAACTTTTGCCCGAACCTTTTGGTTCGCCAGGATGCCCTTATTTTTGCCTAGGTCTGTCGACCTAGCGGGTCTTCTTTCATGCGTAGTATTTTTTAACCATGTCTGCGTTCACAGGGTGTGGGAAGTCTTCACCATCCATGGTGCTAAGTATCATAGCTCTGCCGGAAAACACTGACTTGATTACAAACGGTCCCTCGTAGGTGGGAGTCCATTTGCCCCTGGGATCACCTTGTGGAAGGATGATGCGCTTGACTACTAGGTCACCGACTTGGTAGACTCGGTGCTTGACCTTCTTGTTAAATGCTCTGATCATTCGCTTCTGATAGATCTGTCCATGGCAGATGGACGCGAGTCGTTTCTCATCAATCAAATTAATCTGGTCAAGGCGAGTCTGGATCCAATCATCTTCGCCTAACTCTGGGTCTTGGAGGACTCTAGTTGAGGGTATCTGAACCTCGATTGGCAGGACTGCCTCCATACCGTAAACAAGAGAGAAGGGGGTTGCCCCTGTTGATGTTCGTACTGTAGTGCGATAACCATGAAGAGCAAATGGTAACATCTCATGCCAATCTTTGTAAGTCACTGTCATCTTCTGTATGATCTTCTTAATGTTCTTGTTGGCAGCTTCCACAGCGCCATTCATCTTTGGCTGATAAGGAGAAGAGTTGTGATGCTTGATCTTGAATTGCGTGCAGATGTGATACGGTGAACTGACTTTGTAGGATTTTTGTATCCAAATGTGCGGATAGCAAGAGTCGCCATCGACTTTTATTTTTATCCAATTAAGGGAAGGTAAAAGTAATGTAAAAAGACCTTCGTTAGATTCGAGTTCGGGAGAATGGTTATGAAAAGGGAAGGTATTAGCACCCTTTCATCCGCAGCTATCTACGGGCTCTTAGTTGCTCTAGATCACTTTTTAAAATTGCTTTCAGGTGTTTGACAAAGATGTTTTGAAAAGGGCATTTCGCTTTGACTTTGTAATGACTCATGTAGGAGTGTATACAAAGTGTTCGGAAATGTTTTGTTTTGAAAAGAATTTGAACTTTGAAAAAGTGTGTGGTGTGAAAAGCATTTGATAGAGCAAGCAACTAAGAGACTTATTTACCCACTCGAATTGGTCGCTTTGTTGTACTTCTACATTCCTTTAGAATAGCGCTAGCCTTACCATTAGTTAGTAGGTAGCTCCATTCTGGATGTAAGCGGACATTCGGGACATCGGATGGTCATCGAAAGCAACTTGTAGGAAGTATCCTAGCACATTCAAGGACTATCATCATTTTCGTAGGCGACAATCGAGGGTCAAGATCATGTATTCTTAGGCTACATCGTGGGTCTTATGATCTTTGTATCGAAGGGACTATGATGATTTGTTTGGAAGGCAACGGTGCTAGAATACCTCTACGTTCGAGGGACATGACCATTTGTAATCGTAAAGGCATCGAGAGAGAATTACCCTAAGGGGTGCGTGTGTGAAAGAAGTGTGTCAAATTCGGATATTTTATCTTGAAGATTAGTGTGAGCTATGTCCAATTATTATCTTGCCATACACGCCTAATTACTAGCAATTGGTAAGGGTGCGGAAAGTAAAATGCGAATGTAAAGTGGAAGGTAAATGTCCTACGCTATTACATGGCTTTGGGGCAGATACATAATTTAAACTTGCGGAAAATAAAACCTAATTTAAACTATTACAACCCATGAGCAGTTACATTATTGAAAAAAAAATAGAATAATAAAAGAAAAAACGCCCGAATCGGAGCAACCTGTGAAAGTAAAAAAATCGGAAAATACGAGATGAATTGAATAAGAGGAAAAATGTTAGAAAAATGCAAATTTTAATATGAGAAAATTAATATATGCTGGAAATAAGATAAATAAGTTAAAATAATTTTTTGGGATTTTTTGGAAAAGATTTAATAATTAAAATGCAATTTATAATGATTTAAATGCAAAAATAAAAATAAAATAAACATGCATGCAAAAATTATATTTTTTAATTTTATAAATTAAATAAAGGTTTTTATGAAAATAATGTAAAAAGAAAAAATGTTTTTGGTAATTTTTTAATGCAGAAATAAAATATAGAAAAGAAACTAAAATGGATGGAAAATATTAAAAATAAGAAAATATGGAAAAGTTAGAAAATATGCAGTTTTGTAAAAAAAGAAACTCAAACCGGTGCTGGCAGGGATCGATCCCATGACCCTGAGGAGAATCTTCCCAAAAGCCAAGCCTTAACCACTGGGACAACGTGTCTTTGGTGTTTTGAAAGTGAGAAACAATGATACATAAGCGATGACGCGCCCTGGGTATGTTGAAAATACAGTCAGCCACACGTGGGGTCCATGTTGACTGGGAGATCGAATCAGAACGTGCCATTGAGCCACGCAAGCCACGCCGGAGTCAGATCGAGTCAACGACGCCGGAGCCCTAGCTCCGGTCGTCTTCTCCAATTTGCCAAAATTCGAAACCTGCAAAATACGTGAAATAAATGAACAAAAGGTACCCTACCCCCCTAAATCGACCCTCCTGAATCCAATGGTGAGGTTAGTTTCGATTGAAAATGCCTCTAGCTACCGGTTCGAAGCTTCACAGTTCGAAAACCCTAAACATGGCATCATGCGTTTTTTGACGTTCCAGCTGGCTAACGATTGCCCAGATCATGCATAATGGACCTCATGAACATATTAAAGGCATTAGAAACAATTGAAACAGGCTGGTAATAAAAATACGAATTCAAGAAAAATTGATTATGTATGCATGTATGTAACACGATTTAGCTTGCTTTAATCAATACCAATGATGTATTCTTACTCATACTTACCCCCTGAGCACGTTTGGATGGCTGGAAGAGGCTGAAGCTTGCTGAAAATTGAAATTCGAATTTCAAAGATTCTTGGAAAATTTTGACAAAATAAGGGTTTGGCTTGAGCTAGGGTTTCGTCCTTTGTACTGGCTGCATTGCTTGGTATTTATAGGAGTTTTTGGAAGAGAAAAAACAAGGAAAAAAGATTGGAAATTGAATGTGCAAATATTTTCTTTGAAAATCAAATCAAATTTTGAAGAAAATATGATTTTCTCATCAATGCCATGGCTTGCACGAATTTGGTAAATGGTGTGGGCTTTCTTGGACATTAAGAGAGATATAAATCCAACTTAATTGAAAATAACTTAATTTTCATATTTTACATAATTTATTTTTGAATTAAATGTTGTAAAATTCAAATATAAACCATGAAAATAGAAAATTACCAATGCCAAGCTTTTATGGGTCAAAAATAACATCATGAACAAGTTTGGATTAAAAGATTATAGGCCCATTTGAAAATTTTGCATTTTGACCAAAATATCCTTTTGTGCAATCATGTCCAAAATTGCCCAACTTCGAATAGTGTATCTTGCTCATTTTCCACATTTTGAGAGTTCTTGGACTTTTGGAAAGCTATAAGAGTCCTCTAACCAATTTTTGGTCTCATCTCAATTGAGTTACCATGCTCAAAATATCTTCAAAACAAAAGTTGACTTTTGTTGACTTTGAAAATGACCAGTAATGTTTTGAGCTATACCTCTCAAATGAAGCATTTTTGGACATTCTTGTGAGACATGAAGTTGTAGAGAATTGAATTTCCTTCAAAACAAGAGGTGGTGGGAAAATTTCGAGAAAGTATGAGAAAGTTATGATCACCAAAGTTCATTGACTTTTCATCTAGAAACCCTAATTTAGAAAGTTTGACTTTGAGCAAATCTTGAGTTTTCTTGATGAATCATGATCAACTCTTGATCAAATGATGAATGTTACTTCAAAATGAGGATGTTGACCAAAATCGAAGTTTTGACTGTATGTTGACCATAGTTGACTTTTGTCCAATACACCCATTTTCAACCATCCGAGCAATTGTCGAGGAAACTTGACTTGGAAGCTTGAAACTGGACATGGAGAATCTTTGAAGCATATGAGGAGGCATGAAGGCCATTGGAGATGTTGGAAATCCATCTTGACTTGAGAGGTACCAAACCCTAGTTTGGGTTGATTGTCTAGAGAAAGTTTGTCCGATCAACTCGAGGAACTTTAGTATGGATGTATGAAATCTCTTGAGTAGATGGAGGGCAAATTTTGGGGTATGACAGCAGAGTTCGGTGATCATTTTGTTGTTGAGATTAGAACCATTATCTGTGATAATCCTTTCGGGAGTGCCATACCGATGTATAAGATTATGCTTGATGAAACGAGCCACAACATTCTTGGTACGATGCGAACGAGGTCGCTTTCACCCATTTGTGAAATAATCAATTGCCACAAGGATGAAACGATGTCCATTGGAAGCGGTGGGCTTGATTTCTCCGATCATGTCAATGCCCCACATTGCAAAAGGCCAAGGAGATGTTAGAACATTCAGAGGTACTGGAGGTACGTGCACTTTGTCTGAATAAATCTGGCATTTGTGACAAGATCGAGCGTAGCGGTGACAATCAGCTTCCATGGTGGACCAATAGTAACCTATTCTCAAAATCTTCTTAGCCATCGTATGTCCACTGGAGTGAGTACCAAATGCGCCTTCGTGTAACTCTTCCATGATACGCTCCACTGCTTTCTCCGGCCTACACAGCAAGTAAGTACAAATCGTGGTCTGGCTTTGTATAAGATGCCATTGTCGAGGAAGAATTTGATGCAAACCTTCTCAAGAACTTTATCATTGATGATGCCCCTCGCTGGATATTCTTGAGTCTCCAAATTTCTTCACGTCATAGTACCAAGGTTTCTCTTCGTATCAAGTTCATAACAATACCGGTTCGTCACACCTCTCAATGATGATCCGGGGAGCCTCATTGTCCCATCTAACTTTGAACATAGACGACATAGTAGCCAATGCGTCCGCCAACCGACCTCTTCTCGATGTGGTTGCAAGTAAGATCAAAGCTTCTCCCTCCTCGTAAATTTTCTCAACCATCATCTTCGATCCTACCGAGATACGCAAATGGGTGAGTGGTCTCATATGTTCAATAAGCCATTGCTAGATTGGTAACTAGATTCTAATGATGTATCACTTATTCGCCATGTCTCCTTGCATTCTCGAACCAAGAAGTGAAGGATGTCCTAATTTAGAAAGTGATCCCAATGTCACTCGTAATGTTGAGACTCCATAACAACATTGAGAATATCGAGAAACCTAATGATCACCATACCCCATCGCTATGATGATGAACCAGATATTAATGTTGATGAGGAATCTTCGATAATGATTTAATTGCAAATGTCAACTCTAGCATAAGGCAAGAAGGTTGATGACTAGAAAGGAAAAGCATATATCGGGTCAAAGCCCTCCAAAGAGAAGGCCATCAAGTTGTCGAAGTCGGGCCCTAGGAACAAGGTTAGAATAGGAATCGAAGGACCAAACCGCTGGAACTTTCAAAGGAAGGTAAGGTGAAAGCAAGGTATCCGTTGGTAGTCTCTCAAAACCCTTGAGAAATCCTATTTCCAAGAAAAGAAAGGCTCCCTGAACCCTCTCGAATCATGAGAGCTCAGACTTTGATGTTGAGAGCAATGTTCCAAACATTCCTCTCAGAAGAAACCCTCTTCAAGCAAACCGGGTTAAGGTTCCCCAGGTTGCCATTGACAACATTTTCACCATCCGTAAAATGCTAGCGATGGAAGTATGTGTTTCCAAAAGGACTGTTTTAGAGAGGGAGTGGAATGAAGCAAATAAGCATATGTAAATGTCATGGATCTTATCAAGGTTGTCAGCTCCGAGGAAGACAAGGATCAAGTTCTCTAGTCGCTATGAACTTTGTCACAAAGAGTTCATTGTGAATTTATCGATGATTGTGCCGATGGAAAACCTGAGGATTTTCGTGTGTTGGTGATGAGGTAAGGAAGCACTTTCTCCATCCGTGATCAACAAATATCCGGGAGGCCTCATGAAGCTCAACTGAAAGTAGAGGTAACCAACCGTGTATGTCAAATCATCACCGCCCAAAGAAGTCAAACACTGCCCTTGAAAGGGAAGTTAATCGCTAACAAGCTTAAGGTAAAGTTTGCCATTCCTCGCACAAAATTGAGCAAGCAACTGAATCGGTTCCTACCAATCACAATCTACCATTTTCAACTCGATAAGCATTCATCTATGTGTTGGAACAAAAGCCAATTTTGACTATGGAACTTACATTTTGAACAAACCATGAAGCATGTTGAAGTTTTCCTCCCTCATCTATGGTATTATTGTGAATCAATATTCGATATCCTTGTTGAAAGAGATTTTGTCTCGCAAAAGAGGGGTCCTCTTGGCTTTCACTATAAGCTATTTCGTGGAAACATGTCCCCATATTGTCATGACATCCTCCGAGACATCAAATGTCAAAGCTAATTCTCGAAGTTGATGTCATTGCCGTATGAGAGAGACCCAGAGCTTCTCAAGAAAAAGATCTCTGAAGAATTAATCAACGCTATTGAACAAGATGGAGATGGTGTTGAGGTTGAGGATGAGAAGTCGAATGAAGATGTCAAGAAGACCAAGAATATGGTGCCGAAAGCAGCTCAAATGTAAGAGGATACTTACCATAAGTGCTTCTTTAGGAGAGGACAAAGGCTCCGATGCTCTATGATCGGCTGATATGTCAAGACAGCTTGTTGCTCTTGATGTTACTTATTGTCATTGATGTCTCTTTTATTTGCTTTGTTTGTTTTAGATTATAGAATTCATAACTTTGGATGTCTGCTCATTCTTATGCTACTTATAACTTGATTTCTAGGATTATGTAATGGACCTTTGGCCCCTTATGGCTAAAAATGGGGAGAAGAAAATTATGGGTTGAATTTATCTTTATTAGGTTCCGTTATTTAGCTTAGTTGACTTAGTTGTCTATTTTAATTTTCTCGCTGCATTAGTTCTCTCGATATTAGTTGTTTTAGCCAAAATTTGCCAAAGGGGAGTTTGTAGTGTTTTTATGTTGGCTTTAATTTTTGGTAAAACCATTATGTCAATGTCTTGACTAATGTCATGACATTCTAGTTGAAGACAATTCAGAAGAAGTATTTTTGCATGTACCTCAAGATATGTGGATAGCATAATAATCATGTTATGATTCAAGAGGTCGGAAATCAAGTTGCATGGATAATGTCATGACCAATGTTATGACATTTCGTGCGTAATATATTATTATGCAGATTCGCTTTTCCCGAGAGTTTTCGTGATTCTGCTGAGTCGCTTTCGAAATGGATTATTATGATTAGATGATATGTCATGGACATTAGGTTAACTTTGTTTAACCCTAATTTGTTATGTTGTAAAGATCAAGTCCTTAGTTAACTTTTGTTAACCCTAGCTATTTTTATGGAAGCCAAGTTGAAGACTTTATCGCTCATAATATGTGAAACAAACTCGATGTTAGTGGTCATGCTTTTCTATGAAGCACAGAAGCGCTTGTAATTTGTATCTTTAGTACTGTGACCCAAGCAATTATCCTTGATAAGTGCCTTGAGTAGGATTTGATTGTAAGGGTAGTTTATCACCAAAGCTTTGAAGTTAACGAGGGTCAGGTTCTCGATTATTAAAGCTTTGAAGCAAAATCAAGTATGTTTATTGAAGACATGCTTCACAATTCTATTAATCATTAGGTTAATATCACCATTGCGGATCGGTGGGGATGAAGTAGAACTCGTGTCTAAGTTGGACTTAGATGAAGTGCATACAGTGTCTTGTGAAGGAGATAACCGGTTGGTTTATTCCTAAATTTATACTACTTATAAGGATTTCCTCCTGCTTGTGCCCCTGGATGTAGGTGTAGTTACACACTAAACCGGGTTAATAATTGATTGTGTTCTTTAATGCATTTAAATTATCGCTTGGATTGTTAACTGCTTTGTCGACACTATAATATAACATTCTCCTTGACATTAAGTATTTGTTGCGTAATTTCAAATAGGGTTTGAAAAATGGAGAACAAATGAATAAAATAAGTGAATTCAGACAAAGGGAAGTTTTCCTAAAATTGATTCTTGCAATGGAATGACTATCCATCTACAAATGTTGTATCCATGTCTCTTATTAATGAGAGACATAAGAAAATATAATTAAAATAATAGAATTATATTAATAGAAAATTTCCATTAATAGCCAAAATAAAAATAGACGAATTCATGAGAGAATGACACTTGGCAACCTTAAAAAACCCATTCTACATCTATCTATTAAATAGATATGAAAAAAAATTAATCAAAAATCATGTTTCCAAAATTCATTTTTAGTTGATTTATAATAAATATTTAGAATTTATTATAATTTTCAATAATAATTTAAAGTAGAATTTTCAATTTATTAGAATTTCCAATAATTAAATTAGAATTATAAATTTTACCAACCTTACCAAATTTAATACATTATTTTCTATTTTTACCATATTAATTATTATTAATGCATATTAATCATGCAAATCACTTTTCTATCTAAAAATTAACAAGAAGAAAGAAAAATAAAGTAATAACCAATACTTTATATTTTATAAAAATATAATAAAAAATAATTTATTATATTTGATTTTTAATGTAATGGTCAAGGAAAAATCAATATATAGTACTATATTTATTTCTTAAATATAGTACTATAGTTATTTCTTTTTAAATGTGTATTTTAACCGTTATTTTCTATTCATAAAAATATGGCATAAATTATTAAAAATAGAAGAACAATAAATAAAAATCAAAGGTATTCAATTAAATGATCATTAAGATATTAAAAATATTTAATTAGTTTTAATCAAGGTTAATATTAAAATGAGTATACATGAAAATTGTGTTTATCCAATACACACATAATGTGAGGTATAATTTGTTTATGTTAAGATACAATATTAATTAAAACAATTTAACCTATTATCTATAAAAGAATATTTTATATGGATAATACAAATAAAAAGTATATAAATAAGGATAAAAATTTGTTTTATTTTTCATTATCAAATATCTAAATATACCGCTTTATATCTTATTCTTCCTCAAAGGAATTTATGGATCTAGGTTTGATGGAGAATAAAATACGAAAAAAATGGAGAATAGACGAATCAGTTTTGGAAAATAGAAAAAATTAATTGCTGGGAAATCGAGGTTGGAATGTGAAGCGTAGAAGGAAGACATGATAATTGGTAAAAGGAAAGGAAGTTAACTGTTGTATAGGGGTGTAAATTGAATGACTATCCATGTACAAAACGTTGTATCTATGTCTTGATATTAATGAGAGACATAAGAAAATAAACTAATATAATGGAATTATATTAATAGAAAATTTCCATTAATAGCCAAAATAAAAATATAAGAATTCATGAGAGAATGACACTTAGCAAACTTGCTAAATAAAAAACTCATTCTAATTGTGTATATTAATAGATGTAAAAATTTTAATAAAAATCACGTTTCCTAAAAATTCATTTTTTAGTTAATTTATAATAAATATTTATAATAATGTTTGATGGGTTTAATAATATATTTCTATTTATAAAAATATATCCGCTATATCTTATTCTTCCTCCGTGAATTTATGGATCTAGGTTTACGAATCACGTTTTGGAAAATAGAAAAATTTAATGGTTGGGAAATCGAGGTTGGAAATGTGGAGCAGAGAAGGATGACATGATAATTAGTGAAAAGGAAAGGAAGTTAACGTATAGGGGTGTAAATTGAATGACTATCCATGTACAAAATGTTGTATCTATGTCTGATATTAATGAGAGACATAAGAAAATAAAATTAAAATAATGGAATTATATTAATAGAAAATTTCCATTAATAGCCAAAATAAAAATAGAAGAATTCATGAGAGAATGACACTTGGCAAACTTGCTAAAAAAACTCATTCTAATTGTATATATTAAATAGATATCAAAAAAAATTTAATTAAAAATCACGTTTTAAAAAATTCATTTTTAGTTGATTTATAATAAATATGTATAAAAATATTTGATGTGTTTAATAATATATTTCTATTTATAAAAATATATCCGCTTTATATCTTATTCTTCCTGCGTGAACTTATGGATCTAGGTTTGGATGTTGGAATGTGAAGCGGTAGAAGGAAGACATGATAATTGGTGAAAAGGAAAGGAAGTTAACGGTTGCATAGGGGTGTAAATTGAATGACTATCCATGTACAAAATGTTGTATCTGTGTCTTGATATTAATGAGAGACATAAGAAAATAAAATTAAAATAATGGAATTATATTAATAGAAAATTTCCATTAATAGCCAAAATAAAAATAGAAGAATTCATGAGAGAATGACACTTGGCAAACTTGCTAAAAAACTCATTTAATTGTATATACTAAAGAGATGTCAAATTTTTTTAATCAAAATCGTGTTTCAAAAATTCATTTTTAGTTGATTTATAATAAATATTTATAAAAATGTTTGATGTGTTTAATAATATATTTCTATTTATAAAAATATATCCGCTTTATATCTTATTCTTCCTCCGTGAATTGATGGATCTAGGTTTGGATGGAGAAATAAATAGGCTTTGAAAATGGAGAATAGACTAATCAGAAATCGAGGTTGGAATGTGAAGCAGAGAAGGAAGACATGATAATGTGAAAAGGAAAGGAAGTTAACGATTGCATAGGGGTGTAAATTGAATGACTATCCATGTACAAAATGTTGTATCTCGTGTCTTGATATTAATGAGAGACATAAGAAAAGAAAATTAAAATAGAATTATATTAATAGAAAATTTCCATTAATAGCCAAAATAAAAATAGAAGAATTCATGAGAGAATGACACTTGGCAAACTAGCTAAAAAAACTCATTCTAATTGTATATATTAAATAGATATAAAAAAATTAAATCAAAAATCACGTTTCCAAAAATTAATTTACTTGATTTATAATAAATATGTATAAAATGTTTGATGTTTAATAATATATTTCTATTTATAAAAATATATCCGCTTTTAACTTATGGATCTAGGTTTGATGTTGGAATGTGAAGTTAGAAGGAAGACATCATAATTGATGAAAAGGAAAGGAAGTTAAAGGTTGCATAGGGTGTAAATTGAATGACTATCCATGTACAAAAATGTTGTATCCGTGTTTTGATATTAATGAGAGACATAAGAAAATAAAATTAAAAATAGAATTATATTAATAGAAAATTTCCATTAATAGCCAAATAAAAATAGAAGAATTCATGAGAGAATGAGACTTGGCAAACTAGCTAAAAAACTCATTCTAATTGTATATATTAGTTTATTTATAATAAATATGTATAAAAATGTTTGATGTGTTTAATAATATATTTCTATTTATAAAAATATATCCGCTTTATATCTTATTCTTCCTCCGTGAATTGATGGATCTAGGTTAAGGATGAGCATGATAATTGGTGAAAGGAAAGGAAGTTAACGCTTGCATAGGGGTGTGTAAATTGAATGACTATCCATGTACAAAATGTTGTATCACTGTCTTGATATTAATGAGAGACATAAGAAAATAAATTAAAATAATAGAATTATATTAATAGAAAATTTCCATTAATAGCCAAAATAAAATAGAAGAATTCATGAGAGAATGACACTTGGGAAACTTCCTTAAACTCATTCTAATCAGTATATAATAATAGATATCAAAAAAAATTAATCACTATTTATAAAAATATATCCGCTTTTATATCTTATTCTTCCTCCGTGAAGATGTTGTATCCGTGTCTTGATATTAATGAGAGACATAAGAAAATAAAATTAAAATAATGGAATTATATTAATAGAAAATTTTCATTAATAGCCAAAATAAAAATAGAAGAATTCAAGGAGAGAATGACACTTGGCAAACTTGCTAAAAAAAACTCATTCTAATTGTATATACTAAAGAGATGTCAAAATTTTTATTAAAAAAATCAAGTTTCAAAAAATTCATTTAAGTTGATTTATAATAAATATTTATAAAATGTTTGATGTGTTAAATAATATATTTCTATTTATAAAAATATATCCGCTTTATCTTATTCTTCCTCCGTGAATTGATGGATCTAGGTTTAGATGGAGAAATAAATAGGCTTTTGAAAATGGAGAAGGATTAATGTAAAAATCGAGGTTGGAATGTGAAGGTAGAAGGAAGACATGATAATTGGTGAAAAGGAAAGGAAGTTAACGATTGCATAGGGGTGTAATTGAATGACTATCCATGTACAAAATGTTGTATCCGTGTCTGATATTAATGAGAGACATAAGAAAAGAAAATTAAAAAAATAGAATTATATTAATAGAAAATTTCCATTAATAGCCAAAATAAAAATAGAAGAATTCATGAGAGAATGACACTTGGCAAACTAGCTAAAAAAACTCATTCTAATTGTATATATTAAATAGATATAAAAAAATTAAATCAAAAATCACGTTTCCAAAAATTAATTTACTTGATTTATAATAAATATGTATAAAAATGTTTGATGTGTTTAATAATATATTTCTATTTATAAAAATATATCCGCTTTAACTTATGGATCTAGGTTTGGATGTTGGAATGTGAAGCGTTAGAAGACATGATAATTGATGAAAAGGAAAGGAAGTTAAAGGTTGCATACGGTGTAAATTGAATGACTATCCATATACAAAATGTTGTATCCGTGTTTTGATATTAATGAGACATAAGAAAATAAAATTAAAAATAGAATTATATTATTAGAAAATTTCCATTAATAGCCAAAATAAAAATATAAGAATTCATGAGAGAATGAGATTGGCAAACTAGCTAAAAACTCATTCTAATTGTATATATTAGTTGATTTATAATAAATATGTATAAAATGTTTGATGTGTTTAATAATATATTTCTATTTATAAAAATATATCCGCTTTATGTCTTATTCTTCTCCGTGAATTGATGGATCTAGGTTAAGGATGAATGATAATTGGTGAAAAGGAAAGGAAGTTAACTTGCATAGGGTGTAAATTGAATGACTATCCATGTACAAAATGTTGTATCACCGTCTTGATATTAATGAGAGACATAAGAAAATAAAATTAAAATAATAGAATTATATTAATAGAAAATTTCCATTAATATCCAAAATAAAAATAGAAGAATTCATGAGAGAATGACACTTGGGAAACTTCCTAAAAACTCATTCTAATCGTATATATTAAATAGATATCAAAAAAAAAATTTAATCACTATTTATAAAAATATATCCGCTTTATATCTTATTCTTCCTCCGTGAAGATGTTGTATCTGTCTTGATATTAATGAGAGACATAAGAAAATAAAATTAAAATAATGGAATTATATTAATAGAAAATTTTCATTAATAGCCAAAATAAAAATAGAAGAATTCATGAGAATGACACTTGGCAAACTTGCTAAAAAAAAAACTCATTCTAATTGTATATACTAAAGAGATGTCAAAATTTTTTTATCAAAATCAAGTTTCAAAAATTCATTTTAAGTTGATTTATAATAAATATTTATAAAATGTTTGATGTGTTAAATAATATATTTCTATTTATAAAATATATCCGCTTTATATCTTATTCTTCCTCCGTGAATGATGGATCTAGGTTTGATGAGAAATAAATAGTTTGAGAAAACAAGAATAGACGAACTGTAAAATCGAGGTTGGAATGTGAAGGTAGAAGGAAGACATGATAATTGGTGAAAAGGAAAGGAAGTTAACTGTTGATAGGGGTGTAAATTGAATGACTATCCATGTACAAAATGTTGTATCAGGTTCCGATATTAATGAGACATAAGAAAATAAAATTAAAAAATGGAATTATATTAATAGAAAATTTCCATTAATAGCCAAAATAAAAATAGAAGAATTCATGAGAATAACACTGGCAAACTTGCTAAAAAAACTCATTCTAATTGTATATATTAAATAGATATAAAAATATTAAATCAAAAATCACGTTTCAAAAATTAATTTTTACTTGATTTATAATAAATATGTATAAAAATATATCCGCTTTATATCTTATTCTTCCTCCGTGAACTATGGATCTAGGTTTGATGTTGGAATGTGAAGCGTTAGAAGGAAGGTAAATTGAATGACTATCCGTACAAATGTTGTATCCGTATTCTTATATTAATGAGAGACATAAGAAAAAAAATTAAAATAATGGAATTATATTAATAGAAAATTTCCATTAATAGCCAAAATAAAATAGAAGAATTCATGAGAGAATGACACTGGCAAACTTAAAAAAACTCATTCTAATTGTATATACTAAAGAGATGTCAAAAAATTTTTAATCAAAATCGGTTCTAAAAATTATTTAGTTGATTTATAATAAATATTTTAAAATGTTTGATGTTTAATAATATATTTCTATTTATAAAATATATCCGCTTTATATCTTATTCTTCCTCCGTGAATGATGGATCTAAGGTTTGATGGAGAAATAAGGCTTTGAAAATGGAGAATAGATAATGAGGAAATCAAGGAAGTTAACGGTTGCATAGGTGTAAATTGAATGACTATCCATGTACAAAATGTTGTATCTATGTCTTGATATTAATGAGAGACATAAGAAAATAAAATTAAAATAATAGAATTATATTAATAGAAAATTTCCATTAATAGCCAAAATAAAAATAGAAGAATTCATGAGAGAATGACACTTGGCAAACTTGGTAAAAAACTCATTCTAATTGTATATATTAAATAGATATCAAAAAATTTAATTAAAAATCACGTTTCAAAAATTCATTTTAGTTGATTTATAATAAATATGTATAAAAATATTGATGTGTTTAATAAATATATTTCTATTTATAAAAATATATCCGCTTTATATCTTATTCTTCCTCCGTGAATGGATGGATCTAAGGTTTGATGGAGAAATAAATAGGCTTTGAAAATGGAGAATAGATTTAATGAGAAATCAAGGAAGTTAACGGTTGATAGGGGGTAAATTGAATGATATCCATGTACAAAATATTGTATCTATGTCTTGATATTAATGAGAGACATAAGAAAATAAAATTAAAATAATAGAATTATATTAATAGAAAATTTCCATTAATAGCAAAAATAAAATAGAAGAATTCATGAGAGAATGACACTTGGCAAACTTGCAAAAACTCATTCTAATTGTATATATTAAATAGATATCAAAAATTTAATTAAAAATCACGTTTCAAAAATTCATTTTAGTTGATTTATAATAAATATGTATAAAAATATTTGATGTGTTTAATAATATATTTCTATTTATAAAATATATCCTTATATCTTATTCTTCCTTGTGAACTTATGGATCTAGGTTTGATGTTGGAATGTGAAGCGTGTAGAAGGAAGACATGATAATTGGTGAAAAGAAAGGAAGAAGGTTGCATAGGGATGTAAATTGAATGACTATCCATGTACAAAATGTTGTATCGTGTCTTGATATTAATGAGAGACATAAGAAAATAAAATTAAAATAATGGAATTATATTAATAGAAAATTTCCATTAATAGCCAAAATAAAATAGAAGAATTCATGAGAGAATGACACCTGACTCATTCTAATTGTATATTAGATATTTTATAATATTAGAAAAAATTCATTTTAGTTGATTTCAATAAATATTCATAAAATGTTTGATGTGTTTAATAATATATTTCTATTTATAAAAATATATCCGCTTTAGACCTAATCAGAATGTGGAGTTTTAATATAAATTTTAATATATAATTTCTAAATAAATATTTATAAACAAAAGTAACTATCCATGTAAATGGAATGACTATCCATGTACAAAAATATACATGTAAATGGAATGACTATCCATGTACAAAATATTGTATTTGTGTGTTGATGAGAGACATAAGAAAATAAAATTAAAATAATAGAATTATATTAATAGAAAATTTCATTAATAGCCAAAATAAAAATAGAAGAATTCATGAGAATGACACTTGGCAAACTTGCTAAAACCCATTCTACATCTATATATTAAATAGATGTCGAAATTTTTTGTCAAAATCATGTTTCCAAAAATTAACTTTAGTTAATTTATAATAAATATTTATAAAATGTTTGATGTGTTTAATAATATATTTCTATTTATAAACCATTCATTTGTAATAAATTTTCAATTTATTAGAATTTCCAATAATAATTTAAATTAGAATTATAAATTTTACTAACCTTAACAAATTTAATGCATTATTTTCATTTTATCACCATATTAATTATTATTAATGCATATTAATCATGCAAAATCACTTTTATATCAAATAATTAACCGTAAGACAAAATAATAACAGAATAACCAATACTTTATATTTTATAAAAATATATAAAAATACTTTATTATATTTTGATTTTTTATGTATTGGTCAACAGGAAAATCAAGTTATATAGTACTATAGTTATTTCTTAAATATAGTAATATAGTTATTTCTAAATGTGTATTTTATCCTGTTATTTTTCTATTCATAAAAAATATGGCATAAATTATTAAAAATAGAAGAACAATAAAAAAAATCAAAAGCATTCAATTAAAATAATCATTAAGATATTAAAATATTTAATTAGTCTTAATCAAGGTTAATATTATAAATATAAATGAAAATTGTGTTTATCGAATACACACATAATTGTGTGAGGTATAATTTGTTTATGTTAATATAAAATATTAATTAAAACAATTTAATCTATTATCTATAAAATAATATTTTATATAGATAATAAGAATAAAAGTATATAAATAAGGATACCAATTTGTTTCAATTTTCATAATTAAATATTTAAATATATTCGCTTATATCTTATTTTTACTCCGTGAATTTCGGATCTAGGTTTGGATGGAGTAAATTAGGGTTTTGGAAATGTGAAGCGTAGAAGGAAGACATGATAATTGGTGAAAAGAAACGGTTGCATAGGGAAGTCGAAAATCTATTACCGGTGAAATTGAATGACTATCCATGTACAAATGTTGTGTGTGTCTTGATATTAATGAGAGACATAAGAAAATAAAATTAAAATAATAGAATTATTTTAATATAAAATTCCATTAATAGCCAAAATAAAAATAGAAGAATTCATGAGAGAATGACACTTGGCAATCTTGCTAAAACCCATTCTAATTGTATATATTAAATAGATGTAAAAAAAATTTTAATCAAAATCACGCTTCCAAAAATTCATTTTTAGTTGATTTATAATAAATATTTATAAAATATTCTATGTGTTTAATAATATATTTCTATTTATAAACCATTCATTTGTAATAAATTTTCAATTTATTAGAATTTCCAATAATAATTTAAATTAGAATTATAAAATTTACTAACCTTAACAAATTTAATACATTATTTTCATTTTATCACCATATTAATTATTATTAATGCATATTAATCATGCAAAACCTTTTATATCAAAAAATTAGTAAGAAAGAAAAATAACAAGAATAACCAATACTTTATAATTTATAAAAATATAATAAAATACTTTATTATATTTTAATTTTTATGTAATGGTCAACAAAATCAGTTATATAGTACTATAGTTATTTCTTAAATATAGTACTATAGTTATTTCTTTAAATGTGTATTTTAACCGTTATTTTTCTATTCATAAGAAATATGGCATAAATTATTAAAATAGAAGAACAATAAAAAATTAAAAGTATTCAATTAAAATGATCATTAAAATATTTAATTAGTCTTAATCAAGGTTAATATTAAAATGACTATAAATGAAAATTGTGTTTATCGAATACACACATAAATGTGTGAGGTATAATTTGTTTATGTTAATATACAATATTAATTAAAAATTTAATCTATTATCTAGAAAAGAATATTTTATATAGATAATACAAATAAAAGTATATAAATAATTATGAAGTATGTGCAAGATACCGTGTCAACCCAAAGTAAGTCACATCAACCAGTGAAAAGAATTATGAAGTATGTGAGTGAACCTACAATTATGGTATGTTGTACTCATGGATGTGAACCAATTCCGTCAAGTTATTGTGATGCCGATTGGCCGTAGTGCCGATGATGTAAAGAGTACCTCCGAGGATGCTTCTTTTGGGAAACAACCTTGTCTCTTGGTTCAAGAAGAAACAAACTGTAGGTCCCTATCTATCAAGATGAATACATAGTACCGTAGCAATTGTTCTCAAATGATCCGATGAAACAGATGTCGATCGAAAGTACAATGTCACACAAGATGTCATGACATTATACTATGACAACCCGAGTGCTATCAACATATCTAAGAATCCTATACAAAGACCAGTAACTAAGTATTATTGACATTAGATCATCGCAGATCTTGTGGAGGAGAAAGTGATTAAGTGGAACATGTTGCCACCGAACTAACGGCCGATATTTTTACCAAGGCATCGGATGCTAGTCGGCTTGAAAACAAGGGGCAAATGTATTTGCCAATATGAAGAGTTGTAGCAATTAATTTTTCTTAACACAAGGGTTGAAAGAGATATTTTAATCAAGTTTATTCTAATCTAATAATTAGTTTCCTTTCTTTCCAAAAGTTTAAGAAGAGGAATAGACATACTTATATTTTCTTCTTCTCGCTTTGTGATCACCTTCATTCTCACAAAAGAAAATTTCAAACTTGCTTTCACTTGTATTCTTCACCCTCAAGATGTATCAACAACTGTATCATCATCTTCATCAAAGGCAACCGCTTCTTCCTCACCCACCCGACACGTAACCTAGGGCAAACGTAAACCCCATGGATGCCGAGGTCCTCGAGATAACCTTCGTGAAATGGCAATGATCCTACTAAGGTCAAGAAGTCATAACTCGACATGCAAGAAGATCATAAGCTTCTCCCTCTCGTAAATTTTCTCAACCATCATCTTCTTCCTACCGATAGCAATAGTGAGGGTTCCGATATGTTCATCAAGCCATTAGATTGGTAACTAGGACTTAATGAGAATCACTCTATTCCGGTGTCTCACTCAACCAAGAAGTCATGAGCCCTAATTTAGAAAGTGATCCCAATGTCACCGTAATGTTGAGACACCGATAACAACATTGAGAAATCTCCAGAAACCTAATGATCACCATACCCTACCGCTAAGGATGATGAACCACCAGTTATTAATGTTGATGAGGAATTTTCTGATAATGATTTAATTGCAAATGTCAACCCTAGCATAGCAAGAAGGTTGATGACTAGAAAGGAAAAGCAGAGTGCTGGTCAAAGCCCCTCCAAAGAGAAGGCCACCGAAGTTGTTTCTAAGAAAGCTAGGCCTGAGAACAAGGTTAGAATAGAGTCGAGAAGGACCAAACTGAACTTCCAAAGGGAAGGGTAAGGTGAAAGCAAGGGTATCTGTTGGTAGTCTCTCAAAACCCTTGAGAAATCCTATTTCCAAGAAAAGAAAGGCTCCTGAACCCTCTGAATCTGATGAGAGCTTAGACTTTGATGTTGAGAGCAATGTTCCAAACATTCCTCTCAGAAGAAACCTCTTCAAGCAAACCGGCTAAGGTTCCTCGAGGTTGCCATTGACAACATTTCCTTTCACCATCCGTAAAATGCTAGCATGGAAGTATGTGTTTTCAAAGGATTGCTTTAGAGAGGAAATGAACAATGTTGCTATTATGTAATGAAGTCATGGATCTTATCAAGGTCGGCTAATAATAAGACAATGATCAAGTTCTAGCTGCTATGAACTTTGTCAAAGAGTTCATTGTGAATTTATCCGATGATTGTGCCGATGGAAAATTTGAGGATTTTAGGTGTTTATGACAGAGGGTGAGGGTTAATTTCTCCATCCGTGATCAACAAATATCTGGGAGGCCTGATGAAGCTCAACTGAAAGTTAGAGGTAATCGACAAACTGTATGTCAAATCATCACCGCCAAGTCAAACACCGCCCTGAAAGGGAAGTTAACGCTAGCAAGCTTAGTGTAAAGTTTGCCATTCTACACAAAATCGAGCAATTTAATTGGTTCCTACCAATCACAAATCTACCATTTCAACCGGATTGGGAAGATTTATCTATGCAGTTGGAACAAAGCCAATTTTGACTATGGAACTTACATTTTGAACAAACCATGAAGCATGCCGGAAGTTTTCCTCCTCATCTCGTGGTATTATTGTGAATCAATATCCCGATATCTTTGTTGAAAGAGATTTGTCTGCAAAAGAGGTCCTCTTGGCTTTCACTATAAGCTATTTCGGGGAAACATGTCCTCGATATTGTCATGACATCTCACGAGACATCAAATGTCAAAGCTAATTCTCGTAAAGCGATGTCATTGCTGTGGCCGAGAGAGACCGCAGAGAGCTTGAGGCAAGAAAAGATCTCAAGAAATTAATCAATGCTATCGAACAAGACAGATGGTGTCGAGGTTGAGGATGAGAAGTTGAATGAGGATGTCAAGAAGACCAAAGATGATGGTGCTGGAAAGCGCTCAATGAAGAGGATACTTACCATAGTGCTTTAGGAGAGACAAAGGCTCGATGCTCTATGATTGTCAGATATGTCAAGACAAGTATTGTTTCGATGTTACTTATTGTCATTGATGTCTCTTTTATTTGCTTTTGTTTGTTTTAGATTATTGTAATTCATAACTTGATGTCCTGCTCATTCTTATGCTACTTATAACTTGATTTCTAGGATTAATGGACTTTGGCCCCTTTATATAAAAAGGGGAGAAGAAATTATGGGTTGAATTTTATCTTTATTAGGTTCTCAAGTTATTTAGCTTATTGACTTAGTTGTCTATTTTAATTTCTGCGATTAGTTCTCTGATAGCTTAGTTGTTTTAGCCAAAATTCCAAAGGGGAGTTTGTAAGTGTTTTTATGTTGGCTTTAATTTTTGGTAAAACCGGCTATGTCAATGTCTTGACGTCATGACATTCTAGTGAAGATAAATTTCGCAGGTTAAGTATTTTTATGTGTACAATCAAGATGGATAAATAATAATCATGTTATGATATGTTATGCCGGAAATCGCAGCGTAATGGATAATGTCATGACCAATGTTATGACATTCGCGAATATATTATTATGCGATTTGCTTTTCCGAGAGTTTTCGTGGATTTGGTGAATGCTCGAAGCTGATTATTATGATTAGATGATATGCTCACGGACATTAGGTTAACTTTGTTTAACCCTAATTTGTTATGTTTAAAGATTAAGTCCTTAGGTTAACTTTGGTTAACCCTAGCTATTTTATGGAAGCCCGTTGAAGACTTCATCGCTTCTATAATATGAAACAAACCTCGATGTTAGTGGTCGTTTTCTATGAAGAAGTAAGCGCTTGTAATTTGTATCTTTAGTATTCTGGACCCAAGCAATTATCCTTGATAAGTGCCTTGAGTAGATTTGATTGTAAGGGTAGTTTATCACCAAAGCTGAAGCATCGAGGGTTCGGTCTCGATTAAAGCTTCACAAAATCAAGTATGTTTATTGAAGAATGTCTTCCAATTCTATTAATCATTAGGTTAATATCACCGTGGATTGAGGGGAGTAGAACTCGGGTTCAAGTAGGACTTAGATTGAAGTTGCATTGGTGGTCTTAAGTGAAGGAGATAAACTGTTGGTTTATTCCTAAATTTATACTACTTATAGTGGATTTCCTCCCGGCTTGGTAGCCCCTGAGATGTAGGTGTAGTTACACACTAAATTGTTAATAATTGATCAGGTTCTTTACGCATTTTAAATTACTGCTTGATTGTTAACTGCTTGTCGAATACGGTGTCATAACATTCTCCTCGACATTAAGTATTTGTTGCTTAATTTCAAATAGGGTTTGAAAAAATGGAGAACAAATGAATAAAAGGAATGCTGTATGCATGGAAGTCAAAAATTGATTGTTGGTGTAAATGGAATGACTATCCATCTACAAAATGTTGTATCTGTGTCTTATTAATGAGAGACATAAGAAAATATAATTAAAATAATAGAATTATATTAATAGAAAATTTCCATTAATAGCCAAAATAAAATAGACGAATTCATGAGAGAATGACACTTGGCAAACTTGCTAAAAACCCATTCTACATCTATCTATTAAATAGATATGAAAAAATAATCAAAAATCACGTTTCAAAAATTCATTTTTAGTTGATTTATAATAAATATTTAGAATTTATTATAATTTTCAATAATAATTTAAAGTAGAATTTTCAATTTATTAGAACTTCCAATAATAATTTAAATTAGAATTATAAATTTTACCAACCTTACCAAATTTAATACATTATTTTCATTTTATCACCATATTAATTATTATTAATGCATATTAATCATGCAAAATCACTTTTCTATCAAAAATTAACAAGAAGAAAGAAAAATAAATGTATAACTAATACTTTATATTTTATAAAAATATAATAAAAAATAATTTATTATATTTTGATTTTTTAATGTAATGGTCAAGGAAAATCAATTTATATAGTACTATATTTATTTCTTAAATATAGTACTATAGTTATTTCTTTAAATGTGTATTTTAACTCGTTATTTTCTATTCATAAAAATATGGCATAAATTATTAAAATAGAAGAACAATAAATAAAAAATCAAAGGCATTCAATTAAAATGATCATTAAGATATTAAAATATTTAATTATTTTAATCAAGGTTAATATTAAAATGAGTATACATGAAAATTGTGTTTATCCGATACACACATAATTATGTGAGGTATAATTTGTTTATGTTAAGATACAATATTAATTAAAATAATTTAACCTATTATCTATAAAAGAATATTTATATAGATAATACAAATAAAAGTATATAAATAAGGATAAAAATTTGTTTTATTTTTCATAATCAAATATCTAAATATACCCGCTTTATATCTTATTCTTCCTCGAATTTATGGATCTAGGTTTGGATGGAGAAATAAAATACGCTTTGAAAATGGAGAATAGACGATCAGTTTTGGAAAATAGAAAAATTAATTGGTGGAAATCGAGGTTGAATGTGAAGCGGTAGAAGGAAGACATGATAATTGGTAAAAAGGAAAGGAAGTTAACGGTTGCATAGGGTGTAAATTGAATGACTATCCATGTACAAAACATTGTATCTATGTCTTGATATTAATGAGACATAAGAAAATAAAACTAATATAATGGAATTATATTAATAGAAAATTTCCATTAATAGCCAAAATAAAATATAAGAATTCATGAGAGAATGACACTTAGCAAACTCTTGCTAAAAAACTCATTCTAATTGTGTATATTAAATAGATGTAAAAAAATTTAATCAAAATCACGTTTCCTAAAATTCATTTTTAGTTGATTTATAATAAATATTTATAATAATGTTTGATGGGTTTAATAATATATTTCTATTTATAAAATATATCCGCTTTATATCTTATTCTTCCTCCGTGAATTTATGGATTTAGGTTTAATGAATCACGCTTTGGAAAAATAGAAAAATTTAATGGTTGCAAAGGTGTAAATTGAATGACTATGTACAAAAATGTTGTATCTGCTTCTTGATATTAATGAGAGGCATAAGAAAATAAAATCAAAATAAATATAATTATATTAATAGAAAATTTCCATTAATAGCCAAAATAAAAATAGAAGAATTCATGAGAGAATGACACTTGGCAAACTTGCTAAAAAAACTCATTCTAATTGTATATATTAAATAGATGTCAAAAAATTTAATCAAAATCAACGCTTCCAAAAATTCATTTTTAGTTGATTTATAATAAAAATTATACAAATGTTTGATGTGTTTAATAATATATTTCTATTTATAAAAATATATCCGCTTTATATCTTATTCTTCCTCCTGAATTTCTAGATCTAGGTTTGATGGAGAAATAAAATAGGATTTAAAAATGGAGAATAGACTTAATCGTTTTGGAAAATAGAAAAAATTAATTGTTGGAAATCAGGTTGAATGTGAAGCTAGAATGGATTACGATAATTGTGAAAAGGAAAGGAAGTTAACGGTTGCATAGGGGTGTAAATTGAATGACTATCCATGTACAAAATGTATCCAATAAAATGTTGTCTCCTGTTTGATATTAATGAGAGGCATAAGACAATAAAATCAAAATAATAGAATTATATTAATAGAAAATTGTTAATAGCCAAATAAAAATAGAAGAATTCATGAGAGAATGACACTTGGCAAACTTGCTAAAAAAACTCATTCTAATTGAATATATTAAATAGATGTCAAAAAAAATTTAATCAAAAATCACGTTTCCAAAAATTCATTTTTAGTTGATTTATAATAAAAATTTATAAAAATGTTTGATGTGTTTAATAATATATTTCTATTTATAAAAATATATCCGCTTTGTGAGATATTGGATCGAACTCTATTGTGTTTAAGGATGCTAGGATTGTTAGCATCAAATTGGGCCTGTTTGTTATGTTCAATTGGTTAAGTTAGCTTGTACCCTAAGTTAGCTTGTACGGGTATTTAATGATAAAAGCCCATTAGTTTAGTATGTTAGTTTATTATAAACAACATACTAGTCTTTCAT
>CM038792.1:170704832-170773391 GCA_021764765.1 Vicia sativa | reverse complement strand
GCGATCAAAGGGAGTGTGGTACCGCATCATTTGGCTCATCAAGCCGGAAGACTATCGCCTACGCAGCTCAAATTTCGTATGAAGATGTTTTACTAGTCATCGACAGAAAACTGTGCCCGAACGGGACACCGAACAAGGATCCTGGCGGACCATGGTCTTTGATGGAGCCTCAAACGCACTCTTTCGCAATGGCATTGGCCATCATTACATCCTCTACTATGACATACGCCTTTCACCGCCAGATTGTTTCAATGTAACGAACAACATGGCGAATTGCGGCATTACGGGTATTAAAGTCGCTATTGACTTAAGAATCAAGTTCTTGCAAGTATATGGAGACTCGCTTAGGTGATCACCGACATAAGAAGTGATACGGGCATCCTAATCTCATTCCGATCAAGAGCATGTTCTAAGCTTGATCCCCTACTGTGAAGAGATCACTTTCAATCACATTCCACGAGAAGAGAATCGGCTCGCGTGACGCATTGGCTACTATGTCGCCTATGTTCAAGGTTAGATGGGACAACGAGGCTCCCTAGATCATCATTGAGAAATTTGACGAACCGGAACATTGTTACGCGCTTGAGGCAGAGAGAAACCTGGTACTACGATGTGAAGAGGTATCTTGAGACTGTGAATATCCTAGGGCATCTCATAATGATAAGAAGTTCATGAGAAGATTTGCATCCAAATTCTTCCTCAAAGAACGATATCTTATACAAGCGCAACCACGACTTGTGCTTACCCTACCGTAGATCGTAGAAAACGCTATGATCATGGAAGAGTTACACGGCAAAGACTGGCACCCAGTACCCAAAGGGACACACCATACTAAGAAGATTTTGAGAACAGTTACCATTGGTCTACTGTGGAAGTCGATTGTCACTTACGCTCGATCTTGTCACAAATGCGATTTATGCCGATAAAGTACACGCACTCCGTACCTCCGAACGCTTTAACTTCTCCTGGCCTTTGCAATGTGGGCATCGACATGATCGGAGAAACTGCCCACCGCCCAATGGACATCGCTTCATCCTTGTGGCAATTGACTATTTCACCAAGTGGGTAGAAGCAGTCTCGATCTCACATTAAGAATGTCAGGGCTCGATTCATCAAACATAATCTGCCCATCGATATGGCATTCCCGAAAGGATTATCACAGATAACGGCCTAATCTCAACAATAAGATGATCAACTCCGCATACGCTCAAGATCAAGCATCATAATTTTCTCCATATCGGCCTAAGATGAACCAAGCAGCAGCCGCCAATAAGAAGAGAAGATTATATAAGATGACAGGACTTACAAAGATTGGCATGAGATGTTACCATTTTCTTCATGGTTATCGACCAACACTAACATCAACAGGGCAACCCCTTCTCTCTGTATACGGTAGGAAGCCTTACCCATCGAGGTTCGGATACCCTCAACCAGAGTCCTCCAGACGCAGAGTTAGGCGAAGACGAATGGGTCCGCATCGCCACCAAATTAACTTGATTGATGAGAACGACTCGGCCCATTTGCCATGACCTATCGTGCGAATGATCGTAGCATTTAACAAGAGGGTCAAGCACCGAGTCTACCAAGCCGGTGATCTAGCAATGTCGCATCATTCTTCCACAAAGTGATCCTAGAAATGGACTCCCACCCATGAGGGACCATTTGTAGTCAAGATGTTGTTTTCCCATGAGCTAAGGATACTTAGCACTGGATGGTGAAGACTTCCCACACCTCGTGAACGCAGATATAGTCAAAAAATACTATGATGAATAAGGCCCAGGTCGATTTAACCTAGGCAAAAATAAGGGCATCTGGCGAACCAAAAGGTTCTAAAAGTTATGATATATGCAAACATGTACACCCGCAAGTCGAAAACCCGAAAAGGCGGCTTGGCAAAAAAGGGTATCCAGAGATCAAACCGAAGCGGCGGTCTAGGCAAAAGTTAGGGATTTGCGACGATCATGTCTCTTCCAGATCACCCGCTTCTAGACTACTATCAAGATTCAAGATTCAAATAAGATCACCACTCACTTCTAACGACGCAAAGGAGATGAGATAGCCGAAATATATGAGTACTAGCATAGTTGGAACTTAACGAGATTGTTTCCGCATAACTTCTTTTTAATTAGTAAACTACTGGCCATACGCCACCTTTCAAATAAACGAAGCTTCTTTCTCTTTACAATTTTGTTGTTGTCGCGCAATAAGTCCAACGCTTGTTTTGAATGACTATACGCATTTGACAATAAGAATCTAATCACAAACATACAAAAGTGCATACAAAAGTAGTTACTACAGTTTTAGGAATTGAGATGACAACGAAGGTCACCAAAAACATTCCCCCAAGAACATAATCCCCGCAGGTGTCACTCACTAAACCTCCCCAATGAGTATATGTTAATCCATCGAAAAGGATTCCACTCAATCGAGCAATGTTACATCAATAACACTTCATCCCGGCTAAGATGTTTATCCTCAGCTGGATATCTCTCAACAATTCCCCTTTTCCAAAGCAGATTCAGAATCGAGACTTGGTCGATAGTACACGGAGAAAATCTACATCTCCCATTCCTACCGTAGATTCCAACGGACCCCAACCCGATCTCCCAAAGAACCATCAAACGTCCTACGATGAGATCTACGCTCAAATCCCTAGTGAGCGCCACCCAATTTTTCCCAACAGTGTTCATATGCAAGATCCCCAACGAACTTCCTCCCGCACTCTCCCAAAGCCAGGTCTATGTATGAGATCTCCGACGACGAGCTTCAATCTCTACCTTCCTCAACAATATCTAGGCCCAAGACTGGTCGTGATAGCATCGGAGGAATCCAGATATCTTTCTTCTCCTTCAAAACGGGTTCCCACCCACTCAATTCCCAAGCGTGTCGAAACTCAAACAACATCCATCTTCTTCAAGATGTATATATTTTGAAATACCACAACATCTATCATTCATACATTACTCATAAAGTCACAATTCATGCATATGTCATTCATATACATCATCATGCATCATACTTTGCATAAGACTAACAAATATTCTATCAAAGTTTCTTGTTTTTCCAAAACAGTGAAAGTCACTTCCGATACCGGTCCAGATTAAGCCCCAATCGACGGAAAGCTATCCGAAGACCTCCCCGTCAGTCCTCCGACAACTGGTCCAGATTAAGCCCCAATCGATGGAAAACTATCTCGAAAGACCCCTCGGTTATCCTCCGATAAACATGCAATGGATCAACACCGATGCACAACAGGAAGATATCCACATTTTGACAACTACTACCCCTCGTAGTAACCTACACAAGATTTATTTGGATCCTTCTTATTATCAACAAAGAATACGAGTCAGCGTGACGACTCGCTTGTCTCTGGATGGCATCTTAAGCCCATCTCCGACTACTTGTCAACATTTCTTCGCCTGCATGCATATTTGGTTAAAATCAATACAAATCAATAACTTCATTCAAAGATGAGCACGAAGGCTAACATACCTCCTGGATGGCATCTCAAGCCCATCTCCATGCTCCTTTCACTTCCAAACGACTACAGAGCTTCAGACGGCCACTCCCCAAAGATCGATCTTCCAGATGGCATCTTAAGCCCATCCCGTCAATTCTCCTATCGACATTCTCGAGTCTAGCACGACTCATCCCCCAAATAAGTATCCAGCCTCCAAATGGCATCTATAAGCCCATTCCCGCATCATCACCAACAACGAGTGCAAATTTTGTGTATTCAGTGTTCAATCATCTTCACCTTCAGTCACGAAAGACAAAGCGTGTCAATCTAACCTTCCAAAGACAAGAAGATTGAACAGGCAGCTGTCATACCCCAAAATTTGCCCTCCATCTTCTCAAGATGTTTCATACATCCATACTCAAGGATTCCTCAAGAGTTGATCGTATAAACTCTCTCCTAGACAATCAACCCAAACTAGGGTTTGACAATTCTCAGGTCAAGATGGAATTCCAACATCTCCGATGGTCTTCATGCCTCCTCATATGCTTCAAAGATTCTCCATGTCAAGTTTCAAGCCTCACAAGTCAAGTTTCCTCAAACAATTGCTCAGATGGTTGAAAATTAGTCAGATTGACAAAAGTCAACTATGGTCAACATATAGTCAAACTTCATAATTTTTGGTCAACATCCTCATTTTGAAGTTACATTCATCATTTGATCAAGGGTTGATCATGATTCATCAAGAAAACTCAAGATTTGCTCAAAAGTCAAACTTTCTAAATTAGGGTTTCTAGGTGAAAAGTCAACTGAACTTTGACTGATCATAACTTCTTCATACTTTCTCAAAATTTTTTCCACCACCTCTTGTTTTGAAGGAAATTCAATTCTCTACAACTTCATGTCTCACAAGAATGTCCAAAAAATGCTTCATTTGAGAGGTATGGCTCAAAACATTACTGTGTCATTTTCAAAGTCAACAAAAGTCAACTTTTGTTTTGAAGATATATTGAGCATGGAAACTCCAATTAAGATGAGACCAAAAGGTTGGTTAGAGGACTCTTAGAGCTTCCAAAAGTCCAAGAATACTCAAAATGTGGAAAATTGAGCAAGATACACTATTCGAAGTTGGGCAATTTTGGACAATCAGACAAAAGGACATTTTGGTCAAAATGCAAAATTTTCCAAATGGGCCTAAAATCTTTGGTCCAAACTTGTTCATGACATATTTGTGACTCATAAATGCTTGGCCATGGCAATTTTCTATTTTATTGATTTAATTTTGGATTTTAAACCATTTAATTCCAAATTAAATTATATAAAATATGAAAATAAAGTATTTTTTCAAATGGGTGGATTTATATCATGCTGGAGTTCAAGAAAGCCCATAATCCATACCAAATTCGTGATAGCTTGCATATGGAAAGAAAAAATCAAATTTTTAAGGAAATTTGATTTTATTTAAAGAGGAAATATTGCACATTCAATGATCAATCTTTTTTCACTCTTTTTCCTCTCTCAAATTCCTTTATAAATAGCCAGCAAGATCACAAGCCAAAGGGACGAAACCCTAGCCCAAGAAAGAACCCTTTATTTTGCCAAAATTTTATAAACTTTGAAAATTGTGTTCCAATTTCCAAGTTTCGTGCCAATTTGAGCATTCAATCTTGCTCAGAGGTTCCCAAGAAGTTAAAGCATCACCTACTCAAGCCGTAACGCCGCATCGTGTTCTTGGACTCTCACCGGTTTGCAATCTTTCTCAATTTCGATTTCAATATTTCATGCATTGTTAATGTTTTTGGCATGTTCATTTGATCTCAGGATGATTGTTAGGTCGCATTAGAACCATTACATGCAAGCTTTAGCGTCCAGAATGCTAATTGCCATGGTTAGGGCTTTAAGAACGGTTTGAATCGAACTGATCGATACAGGCATTTTTAGAAAAAACTGATGCCACCAATGGATTCAGAAGGTCCGATTTAGGTGGACAAGGTCTTCCTTTCCCTTTTATTCGCGTTATTTTGCAGGTTTGAGCATCCTCCTCGCCGGAGAAGACGACCGGAGCTAGGGCTCCGGCGTCGTTGACGTTCGTTTGACCGGCGTGGTCAAAAAGGAAGTTCAAAAACAGCTTGACGCTGGTTTCCTCGTCACTTCTGAATATCCTCAATGGCTAGCCAACATAGTACCTGTCTCCAAGAAAGATGGAAAGGTCAGAATGTGTGTTGACTACCGGATCCTCGAACAAAGCAAGTCCGAAGACGATTTCCACTACCGCATATCGACATGCTAGTGGATAGCACTGCAAAATTCAACGTCTTTTCCTTCATGGACGGTTTCTCTGGTTATAATCAGATCAGAATGGCTCCCGAAGACATGGAGAAGACATGGAGAAGACATGGAGAATATTTTAAATTACAACTAAAATATTAAATGGAACAATTGCAAATGCATAATAGAAATATAAATATATTCTCTCAAATTACAACCGCTCAAAGATAAAAATACAAAATCTAAAACTATTATTTAAAAATTAGTTATTTCAACAAAACATAATTTAGTATTCAACATAAAATTTATAAAAATACTCACATTTGATGAACCAAAGACACTAACTAATTCATCAGATCCTTCCTTCTTTCATTATCATGTAAGCCTTAAATGCTTCGTGATATTGTTAAGATGAGATTGCGTGTACTTCTTTCCAAAAGAAGGTGATGCGCAATACCAAAAGAAGAATTTGAATCAACGTCTAAATCTAGTATTTCTAAATGTATAACTGGGTGTTGCTCCCATACCTAAGCAAGACTCTTCCGTAATGCTCAGCCCAAACACTTTACCAACAACATCATTAGGAGAAATTAAAGATTCATCATTATTACTTTGAGTCAAACCCACTTCAATTTGTTCCTACAAACATACAAAATTATCAACACAACATCAACACTACTATATCATTCAAATATGTCACTAAGATTTGATGTATAACAAAACAAACTCATCTTAAAATAATAATTATAAGGTTAAACTTACCACAAAAGCTTTTGCTGCAAGATTTACAACCGAGCCATCTTTTTTCTTATGGGTTTCAATATATAATTGTCCACTAGGTTGTTGTCCAAGTTGCAAAACTACAATCGAAAAATATTGTGATAAATAATAAACATACATACACACATAATATATATGGGACATATCTAACTAGAAAGATGTTTGTTGCACGTGAGTGAGAGAAACTATTGTTGTCCATTAGTTTAAATTGAGTTTTGAGATTAAATCACTTTAAAAACTCATGTGACCCTTCTTGTATGACCAACAAATTTTAGATTAGGGTATTATCTGTTTTGAGCCTACCCTTTTTCTCCGTCTCAAGTATCCAAAATTAAAGATAGTAAATTGTAGGGATCCAATTTAAGCTATCGTTGAATTATATCAAAGACACGACCTCTTAAGATATCATATACTCTTAAAGAAATTGAAATTAATTTAGTCGAGATATTTGAAAAATTGAAAAGACACAAATATATTAGAATATTAGAATATCAAATAGACACATAAATGAATTTTCCAAACAAATGTACACATAAATGAATTCTCCAAACAATGGAATAAGGCAATTTGTTGAATCCAATTGCAAAAAAAATCAATTTTTCGATACCTAAGGTTGCTTAGAATATATCACCACTATAATTTCTTCCTTCAACAAATTAGTTTGAGCGAGATATCACTTGTGAATGATACCTAAAGTTATCTATTTCACAAGTATAGGGGGGTGAAAATGTCTTGTACTACGATGCTTTAAATAAAATCTACGAGTTCACTCACATGATGCTTTAAATAAAATATTTATTCTCATTAATATAAGTCAAAATAGTAAAATCTATGACGTTAATTAATATTAGTACCATCTCATGTCTTTTTCGTGAGAGTGGTTTAGAACCACCAGTATGAGGAACCACTTGCTTGCTTCAGATTTCTTTATTTCGACAAGTCTCCTATAAACACATATACGAGTTTACGTATTAATATAATAACTTACTATAAAATAAACACATGCAAGATCATATATATAGATATATATAAATACTAAATGTATTCATGATCCAAATGTATTTATTGTTTAAAAAACTGAATTTCAATTTTCTATAAACCACTGACGTTTGAGTTTATAAATATTTGGTTCTTACTATATGCAATGAGATCTAGTTAGGTTGTATATTCTATATCATATTGCAAATCATTTTATTTATTTTTTTTCATAAAATAATGAAACAAACCTTGATTTTGCACAGTAACTGAGAATTATTTTTGACATTTTCGGTAACTATTTTTTCAAATATACTACATGCATCAAAGAAATAGAGATGCACAGATTGTATTAACGATGGGAGTCATGAATATTTTCCATCAATATTCCATGTAAATATGACAATTGCATGTTGTAATTAGGTCCATGAGAAAATAAAATAAGAGCAAAGCTTAGTTAATGCAAAATAAACTTGTATTCTAAGAGGTTTGACATTTTACCTGCGTAGATGGTTTTAGACGATAGTTGATAAATAAAGCCCATTGAGTTTTATCTACACCGGATGGTACATTAGATACAATTTCATCTCTGGTTAAGGCTGGATTATAGAACTCAGCCCATAATCTTTGCCTATGGGCAGCCCACTTTTTTCCAATGCTAAGTTTACAATATCGCTTTGCAAGAGCTTCAGTAGTCCTAAAACAAAATCGAGGCTTTTACAAAGTACAGAGTCAGAATTTTTGCATTCAAATGAACAAATTAAATATAAATGTAAAGTTATATACATAACTTGTATACCTTTATATCTGTTTTAAAGCAGTCTTCAAAATAACATTTTGGCATGCCTAACGGTGGTGGTCCAGACCATCTATCAAAACTTATTGGAAACAAGTTACCATCAATTGCTAATATTCCACAATATCCAGCAAGCAAGCCTTGTGCCTCACCATATGCAGCATCTTGGTCATCAAAGTGCACAATTACACGCTGACCTAGATAAGTTATTGACTGATCTTTGTGGTTTTAATCTTCTTAATAGCTCCATCTAAGTCTTTAATAATAAAATAATCCATGTAACCAAATTTTTATTAAAAAAATGTTAAGTAAAATGTAAGAAAATGTTATGCATACCTATTGATTCAACACTCCAATATTGTGTGGACTCCCGTCCAACACATTTCCTAGATTCTTGAGATTGTTGTGGAATTTCAAGAGTTGGTGAAGAAACGGTCGATGTAGTATGTGTTAAAGTATGTGTAGAATGAGTTATATTATGTGTTGAAGTATGTGCAGGAGGTGTTGAAGTATGTGTAGAATGAGTTATATTATGTGTTGAAGTATGTGCAGGAGGTTGAATATAAGGTGAAGAATGAGTTGGAGGATGGTTTGGCTTAGGTGTTAGAGATTGAATAGGAGGTGGAGGCTGCAAAGAATGAGATTGAGATTCAAGTGGAGCTTGAATTTGAGTTGCAGTTTGAGTTGGAGTTTGAGTTTGAAGTGTGGTATGAGGTTGTGCTTGATGTGGAGGATGAGTTGTACCCGCCTCGAGGTGTCGACTTGAGTGGATTTGAAAACGCTTAACTTTTGCCATGACTGCATATTCATAATAAATAAAGTCTGTTAAGCGTAGTTTAGTCATTGAAACAAAATTCAAATAAAGATAATTCTATGGTTGCATACTGCATCTGTAAGTATAAAAAGGTTAAATGTATCAAATTAAATCTTAAATATTGAACAAAATAACAAAAACCTTAACAAATTTAAACTATTACCTTTGCTTAAATAGAGTAATAACTATATTTTTATGCTAAAACATGTGTATTTATTTCCATGTCAACATCTATATTTGATTCAAGCCCATCATTACTTAAATGGTTTGTTGCCAATTGAACATACTCATCATTAATGTCCAGCGGTCAAGGTGTTGCTTTGGTATGGCTCATGAACATAAACTTCCTCTTCTATTTCCTCCCCCATTTCATACAAATCTCTTGGCTTTAAATGCACGGCAACACTCCATCCTATATTAACCAAATCTTCTACATAATATGTCATTTGAGCTTGAGATGCCTCAATGTAAGGATCATGTTCTTCACGATCACCATTATGAATCAGTCTATCAAAATTTACACAATTAAAATTCCAACTATCCTTTTGTACCCTCTATCACGTAGTGTCTCGCCCATTTGCATTTGAAAAGAATAACCTTAAATCGGCCGTAGTAGTTAATCTCAACGACATCTTCCAACTTTCCGTAATAAGGTAAGTCTGCTTGTCTTATGTTTTCGTCAACACTACTTGAAACACAAGATGTGTTTGATGTTAAAAAAACCCCACTATTTTGTGTTTTGAGTCCATTCTCGAGCTAGAGTCCCAAATTTAAAACCGTTGATGTTATAAGCACTAAATCTTCTTGCGGTCTAAAGGGCCACGAGCTAGAATTTTAAGGTCAGACATTGTACTCAATGCTTCTGGATTCAAAATCTAGATAAACAATTATTGTGTTAGAAAAGATTGAAATATGTTAACATGAAAATAAGAATAACTATTTACATTTCATTTACCCTCTTTTTAAACCAATCAGCAAACTCTTTAACTAATCTCTTTTCAATCTCTATAGTTGAAATTCTTCTTGATCTTGAACTTCTTTTTAGGAATTGTCTAAATTCACTACAAGAAGTATATATCAATCAATTTAGGTAACTACTATGTCTTAAGTAAGTTAATAAAAAATGAAATGTTACTCTTTAATTACTCACTCAATATATGGCGCGACTAATTCACAATTTAGAAGCAAATATCGATGAACTTGTAACTTTTCCATTGGAGTCAAAGTAAATGTTGATGAAGCTCCTACTGGTTTACCTAGCTGAGGAAAGATAGATGATGAGGAACAATCATTCTCATTTGGGTCATCACAAACACGCCTAGTTCATTGAATCTTGTCTCTATATCTTCAAGGTATCGAGAACAAAAAGTAAGAGACTCTTCACTAAGTAACCTTCAAATATGAACCTCTCGTTGAGCCTTGTTACGCACAAAAGACTTTAAATGACCCAATTCCCTATCAAAATTATGGACAATCAAGATATATAAGTTGACTAGAGATAGGAAGATAATTTAAGTTGAAGATATGATTATGTTACCCTCTATAGGATACATGTATCTATAATGCACCGGACCTCCAAGTTTCGCCTCTATAAGATGGATAGTTAAATGAACCATAATCAGTAAAGAATGATGGAGGGAATAACATTTCCATGTGACAAAGTGTAATCACTATGCGATCTTGGAGAATTTGAAGCTCGATAGGTTTATACTTTTATTAGAAAGAACTCTAAAATGAACATAACTCCACCAAGATCGCTGTGAACATTGTTTGGTAATAAATTATGATGGAAAATGGCAGTTCTTGCATTATAATATGACAATCGTGACTTTTCAATCCAAATATCTTTTGTTGTGCCTCATTAACACATCTAGAAATGTTACTTGAATAACCATCGAACTTTGACATTCTTCAAAGTTTTAAGAAACAACCTTTGGTATCACGTGTTAGTGAAAACAACGCAAGGTGTGTCCCTTTTCATCGTGCCAAAGATCTTTCCTTATACCCATATCTTTCAAATCCTTTCACGCATTGAGATTGTCTTTGATTTATTCTTATCATTGAGTATAGTATATAAGACATTGTCACACACGTTTTTTTCAATATGCATAAAATCGAGATTATGACGCAATAAATTATACTCCCAGTAAGGAAGTTCAAAGAATATACTTTTTTTCTTCCATTGCTTTGGTCTAGGTCTCGACCTTTTTTTGCAGCCATCCAACATTTCTCTTTCATTTTGATTATTTATTTGCCTCAAAAGATCTGATCCAGATTTTTTTGATGGTGGATCTCGTTCCTCTATGCTTCCATCGGCTTTACAAGGTTAAATCTAAATTTATGGTTTCGCTTAAAAACGACGATGACCCATAAAACACCACTTACTACCATGATGGAGACGACAAGGCATCGATCAAAATTACATGTTGGGCAAGCCAACCAAGATAGGTGTTCCAACCGATGCACTACCTAGGCCTCGAAAGTCACTAATTGTCCACATAAGAGCTGCTCGATTCTAAAAGTTTCATTTATTGAGGCATCAAATGTGTCTACACCTTCATTCCATAACTCACTTAACTCTTTTACAAGGGGTTGGTAAACATCTATCTTATTTCCAGGCGCCTCTTTTCCCGGAATGATCATCGATAAAATGAACGTGGTGTGTTTCATACACATCCATGGAGGAAAATTATACGGAGTTAAGAACATCGCCAAATGCTATAAGAGAGACTCATGGCACCAAAAGGATGAAGCCATCACCGCAAGTCCCAATCGAACATTTCTAGGATCAAGCAAATTCAGATGCTTTAAATCAAATGCCTTCCATGCCTCTCCATCCCTTGGATGCCTTATAAACCCATCCTTATTAATATCTAAAGCATGCCATCTCATATGATTTGCAGCTTACGACTCATGAACAATCTTTGCAATCTTGGTTTTAACGGAAAGTAGTAGAACCTTTAAAGGTCGTTTTTTCTTCTTCTCGTGGTTCCATCGAGATGTTCCACAATGCTTGCATGCATTCAACTCTTTTTCGTCATCTCCCAAATACAACATACATCATTGGACATGCATCTATCTTTGTATATTTAAGACCAAGTTTATTGATGATTTTCTTTGCCTCGTAAAAGAAGGAGGCAACTTTGCTAGTTGAAATGCCTCTTAACAAATCTAGTATCATTGTCATTGCCTTGTCACTTAATCCACACAAAACCTTTATATGATATAGTTTGAGTAAAAATTCTAGTTTTGTGTACTTGCTTCTTCATGTAATTTTTGATTGCCATCATTGACAAACTCGTGAAAATCACTAAAATCATCACTTTCCCTTCATGTTCCTCTTGTTGGCGTGATTCGCCTATATTAGTCTCTTTCTCTATGGTTCCCAAATGCATCGCTTACCATTGCTTCCATCGGATTTTCAAAAACATGTCTCTTCCACAAGATTTTCATTTCCAAGATATGATGGTACTTCTCTCTCCCCGTGAAGATTCCATGTGACATAGTTTTTTGGGAATTGTTGAAATTTTAAATGATCCTCAACTATGTCTCTAGTAAGATATTTCCACCCACATTTCGGACATGGACATCGATCTTATCATCAATAGCCCTGCTCATAAAAGCGAAATCTAAGAATTTACTTAATCCAATTAAGTACTCATCTCAGATATGTTGTTAGAAATCCAAGATTTATCCATAATAAATCTTGGATTAAAAGAAATACTTACTTTTTTATTCACTACAAATTAAAAAAAAAAGGTTAAGAAAACACATTCAAATAAAAAATTAGCAACATCAATAAAATTCCATCTGTATATTTTCAAAGAAGCATGATGAAGAAAGTAAGAATGCTAGTCATAACAAATCAATTTATTCAGAGATTAGTAAAGATGTGAAGGGGAAGTTTCTATAAATTGGAGGCATTGCATCAAATTATATAGTCAGGCTTAACTTATCCAAAAAAAATGAAGAGGTAGTTAAACAATATACCTCATAGTAATGCTAGAATTTTTTTAACTTGTCATCTTGGCAAATTTTGTTTAACTAAGTAACTAATTTCATAGTAATGCTATATCTGCCACATGACATCTTTAAGTGACTTGTAAGTTATATCTTTAGTATAAACAAGGAAGTAAATGGAAAACAAAAAGCATCATCCAGATTAAAAATGTCACAGACTAATATGTCAAAATCCACGATGCTGTACAAATTTACAATTGTTACATTAGGATAGGTTGTACATCATTTAAAGCTAGTTAGACTCTAAGAATAGATGAAAAGTCTCACCATTGAGTATTTTCTAAATGCTAACACTATAAAAAAAATATATACATAGTACAAGACCTGAAAACTATATAGAAATGTACCTCTAGATCATTCAAAGACTTAGACTCCTTTAATATTTCCCCTTTATCAGAAAGACTTAATCGTTTATTCAGTTGACCAAAGAGTCCTTGTAGCTTCTACTTTATGTCAAGAACTTTATTATATGACTTATACGAATGAAATACTTGACATCAATTTAATTTTCTATGTAAAAATAATAAATTCGTTAATGTGTTATTTAGGCCTTATAATATATCAATAGTAGGCATAAAATAGATACTTCTTGGTTTTTCTTATAAAATAGGCCTATAGAAACGAACATTAAACCATGCAAATATCATTTTCGTGAAACCAAAAGAACATAAAGTTTGTATCAACATTGTTTCCGAATAACAAAACTCAAATTTAACATAACACTAAAATCCTAAAAATCTTAAACCCTAAAATTATCAATGATTCTAATTGACAAATTGTGAGGTGATTTCACCGTTATTCTATAACAAGTAACATAACTCAAATTTGAACAAAACGCTAAAATCCTAAAAATCTTAAACCCTAGAAATAATCAACAATTCTAATTGGAAAATTGTGAAGTAATTTCACCGTGATTCTATTACGAAAACAATACAATAGAAGATATGAATCCTAACAAGAGAATAAACAATGGAGGAAAGAGATAGGTACAAGTGCTACCTAAGAGAGAGATGAAATAAATTGATGAAAAAAGTGAAAAGACCAAGGAGGAAGATGCGAATGAGAGAGGTTGGTGTCCAAGATCGTCGAATGAGATCGGCAACAGAGAGATCACCATCAAAGATCAGCAAGAGCGGCATGGATGACATTGTGAGCTTCGTTAAACCCTCCTCAATGAATCGTTCTTTTTCTCTTTCTCTTTCTTTTTCTTTTTCTATTATATCACTTTTGTTTCTTCAGAATTTTTAATTGTTGGAAAAACATTTATCTCTTTTTTTCTTTAACATAAAAAAAAGTCTATGTTAAAAACTTATGTACAGTGTAAAGAAAAGATGGGACATAAGTTTTTTTATTGTTTGAGATTATTATAAAGTTTAGAAAAAAAAGGAAAAAAAAATGAAGTTATTATTAATTAAAAGTTTGTCTATTTTGATAAATTAATTTGAGGGGTTTTATAAAAACTCCTACAAATAGAGTAAGAGTGTTTTTAGATTGTTAATTTGTAGGGGTTTTTAAAACCACCCCCAAATTAACCTCCTCTATTTATTGAATTTTTAGTAGTGCATAGAGTTATTGCTTTCAATGGATTTGTCCATCTGTTAATCTGCATATTTGATTTATGTTTGATTAATTAACTCTTTGTCATCATTTTTTTTGAAGAAAGTTAACGTGAAAGTGTATGCAGATTAATTTTATATTTTTGAAGATTTTTTGTTGTTGTGTTTTTTAGGATTATCATTTCCAGAAAAGGGTAAAAATGAAAATAAACACAAAGTGTAGAAACAAAACAACGCGTTTTATTTATAATTCACACTATGAAACAGAGCCCTAAAACACAAACTCATTCGCCTTGGGCAAGACGAAGAGAAATTATTTAAAAGCTAAAACCCTATAAAACATCTCTACACTTTTGGGCGAAGTGAGAGTTCAAAACAAAAGCAAAGATAAACTACTTAGAACCTTGAACATTAGTCCGAACTTCAACGGGTTTCCAGTAGTGACGAACTCCTTGAAAGTCAAGGTACTCTGGTAATTTTCCGCTTGGTTTAACCCTTGAGTAGACTTTGGTTGCTGTTTGAGTCGGCTTTGAAGACTCTGGACGATAGCTCTTGCCTTGTGTCACAAGCAATCTTCGACTAATGATCGGGAAGTATGAGATGTAGCATATGTGCTTCCTGTTGATCTTTGTGTTGAATTTTGGGGATGTATCCTCCAATCTTCTGAGTGAAGAGACTCGTTGTCGGCGACACTTTCCAAATCGTATCCCGAATCGTGCTCTTGATCTTCAGTGATCATGTTGATGTAGTGGTAACCGTGATCCGTTTAGTGAATTCCACAGTGTGTTGAAGGTAGATCTTCATGGGGATCTCAATTGGCTGACTAGACTGAGAAGACGAGTATACCTCTTCTGTTTGACTAGGATAATCAAAAGAATCACCCCATCCTGTGGGTTGGATATCTTCGAGCTTTCTGCTCCAGTGTATTTCACCATGTAGTCGAATTTGCCACTTGGTTCTCCCAAGGTATCCCAAACTCAGTAGGATGTGGATTTTCATGCCTTTGTAGGACATGTCTTTGAATTGGTCGATATGACTCCTCTTGAGACACATACTCAGGGCTGTTTAAATAAGTGCTCCATTCTTCAGATTCAGATGGATCGTCTTCATCCTCTTCGATGGTTACAACGCTAACCTCTTGGAGAACAGGATTTAGGAAGCCCCCACTGCTGAAAACTTCTTTGATTGGACGAAGTGTTTCATCCTTTTGCTTGTCTTTGGAGAATACGGGTGTGAACCCGAGTCCGACTTTTGTTTCATTCTTGACAGGTTTGATAACTTGTCCCCATCCTTTAGTATTGCCATCTTTCACCATTTGTGCAGCTTCTTTATACGAAGAGATAGATGATCTGTTTTTGTTGGTAGATTCATCTTCTAACGGATTTTCTGGGAGGTGCGTCCCTTTAATGTCATTAGCTGTGATGAAAGAGAAACTGGATAGATGACTTATAAGTAAAGCTTGTTCACCACTGATGGTCACCAACTTTCCATTTACTGTGAATTTTAATTTCTGATGGAGAGTAGTTACTGCCTGCATCGTGGATCCAAGGTCTTCCTAGTAAACAACTGTAAGCAGCTGGTACGTCCATGACTTGGAAAGTAATTTGGAAAGTGTGCGGACCAATTGTCATTGGGAGATCAACTTCCCCAATAACTGACTTCCTTGATCCATCGAAAGCTTTTACTATTATGTCGTTGAACTTCATTAGCGCCCTTTGTAAGTCAAACGAGCGAGTGTCGCTGCATTACGCTCAAAGATGAACCTCGTATCTACCAATACATTGGACAAGGAATCGATTGGCGATTATTGAGATGGAGGCCAAGTTGTGATCTTTCCTTCTTCGAAGTTCCTCGTCAAGCTTAGATTATTGCAAGTCGTTATGTTGGAGACGATCCTCCAAACCGGTCTCGTAGTCACATCGTGATCCACATACGCTGGTCTAGTACTCTCATCAAAGCTTCGGTGAGCTTCGAGTTGAGGAGTAGAGAAGATTGAAATCTTGGAAGGAGTCCATCACCGATCCACGACTCGGATTCGCTCTTTTGATTAACTTCAGATCTCATCAAAATCGCGCTGACGTTGGCTCTATCAGAGAACCAACATTTGTGCTCGGGTTAACAACCGGAATCGCTTGTGATTCTCAAGATATGTTAACCGGATTTTGTCGACAAGAACTGCAGCGGTCTTGGTGGCATGGAGGTGCACTGTCCACTTCGTGTTACTCGTCCGATTGCTATATTGACATTAGTGGAAGAGTAGGCATGGGTTTCTACTTCCCATCCTCTATCGTGGTTGCATTGTATTGGTAAGGAATTGCTTTGGTAGAACTGTATGGAACAGACCGTAGGCAAATTACCAAAGGAGACTCGGGTGCCTAACTATTGCATTCAATCTCCACATGTTGGGTATGTTGAAACAAGGGATGATGACGTTTACTCGAGTTTTCCGAGTTGATATCCGAGACTAAAAGCTCATGCGGAAAATGTCCCACCGTATTTACGCCATGGTCATCTCTGCTTTCAGATCTCAGATCACCGATGTCTAACAAATGCCGGATATCTCGCTTATGGTGGAACATCCTTGAATATTCTTGGAGCAGATGCAAGTCGTAATTATGCTTAGCGAAAGTGCTCATTGTACTGTATGCTTCATGGAGATGCATCAAGTTTCCTCGATCAGTTTACGCTCGGACAAGATACCGTCTCAGATTTCAAGATCAAACTCACTGAGTGCCTACTGTGATTGGGAAGCGGATTGGCTTGCACATTCGGACTTGTATTTCTGAAGGAAAGAAGATTAGATCTCACTAATCTCTGTACTTCTGCCTTTAATGCTATACAATGCTCAAGGTCATGGCCCGGCGCCCCTTGGTGAAAAGGGCAAGATACGTCTGTTTTGTACCACCATGGTAATTTCTCGGGAACCGGAGGTGGTGACCTTGTCTGTATCAGATTCTTTTCTATTAGAGCAGGGTAAAGTTCTGTGTACATCATTGGGATCGGGTCGAATCGTAACCCGAGGCGCATTTTTGATTGTCGAATCACGAGCCTGCTGACGGTCGTTGAGTTTGTTGATTTTGTTGAATTTGTTGAATTTGTTGGAATTGCAGCAATTCTTGTGTTTGATTTGTGTTAACGGCGGTGCTATGGCGCCACCGTCGTTGTTGAATGACATTCTTACATGGTTTCCCTGATACCATTCCTATGTCATGCTCTTCTTCCTTGGAAAACGGTTCCTACCTTCTTTGTTCCACTAGAAGATCCCGCTTCTTGGTTAGGCGCCGGTTCGAACCTCTTCTAATCGATTCCCATGCTCACCATCTCGGTGAAATCTCCAGGAGCGCTAGCGATCATTCGTTCATAGTAGAACGAGCCTAGAGTATTCAAGAATACTTTAGTCATCTCCTTTTCTTCCAATGGTGGGTTGACTTGGGCAACAATTTCCTTCATCGTGTGCATATTCCTTGAATGTCTCCCTTTCTTTCTGAGACATGGAGCGGAGTTGATCCCTATCAGGAGCCATATCCAAGTTAAACTTGTATTGCTGGACAAAGGCTTCACCTAAGTCGTTGAATGTTTGGATATTCGTGTTGTCTAAACCCATGTACCACTTCAATGCGGCACCGGTGAGACTGTCTTGGAAATAATGGATTAAAATCGATGATCTTCGTTGCGTAGACATTTTCCGGCATACATCGTGAGATGACTTTATGGACAGGAGTTCCCTTTGTACTTTTCAAAATCGGGGACTTTGAATTTTGCGGGTATTCTTACGCGAGGAACTAAGCAAAGATCCTGGGCATTTTTCCCAAACAATTCTTTTCCTCGAATTGTTTTTATCTCAAGCTGCATTTTGTGGAGCTGTTCCTGGAGATTCTCCATTGAACCGCGTGGATTTGAGTTATCGCTCGAGTATGATGAACTTCTTCGCTAAGGTGTGTACTACGGAAGTTCGCCATGATCGGTTGGAAACCGCATTACTTGTGGAAGAGTTACACGTTGCGAGTAAATGTAGAGTTTTGCCGCAGTAGGTATTTCAAGCGAGGTTGTTTGAGAAGTCGGTTGGCAAACCGATGCCAAAGTTGAAAGGCATGCCCCATGGATAGCCTTCCGCATACCGAAGGTGAACTACTTATCGCGACAACGAAACCGGAGTAGTAGTATCCTCTCAAGTCGCGCTTGGTTTTGACTGCCGATGTTGCTTGTTGACTTTGCCAAGGGCAAATGAGTTGACCAAAGATGTGAGCCTCCACTTCTTCTTGTAGTGTTGTTACTGTACTACGAATTTCAACGTTCTCTTGCTCAAATCCTTCCATTACTTTTCTTCTTTTTGATCTTGTATCGTATGTTCGAGTTGGCTGTGGACGCGGTCGATAAACTCTAAGACGCGATGCCTGACGATCTTTCCTATCTGCTCAATCTGCAAGCTGTTCAAGCTGCCTCGTTGCTCAAGCCGCAAGTATGAAACCTGCAAGGATCGGACTCTAGACATAGACTTAAATGCAAAGCATGATGCATGATTATGATTGTAAAGAAAAGAAATTTCCAAAGAATCTAATGCTAAAAGAGATATTTCTGGCAAATATTTGGATGGAAAACACACATTTATTGATTAAATGGAAGAAGATTACAACAATTGTTTTTGTTGGAGCATTGCTCACACAAATGATAAATTAAATGATAAAATTACAAACTAAATTGAACTAATTAAACGCTTCCTCGGATGAAGATCCAAAGGCTTGATGGCTTCAACTTCGTGGATTTCCTTTCCATAGCGAGCTTTTAGTTCACTTTCTGCTTTTAGCTTTGATGACTCTCTTCCACTCGTGGGAGCGGATCGCTGGTTGTCATCTCCTCAAGCTTTCCTTTCTTTGACGATCTGATCATTATCCTTTTGGCGAATCTTCTCATCTTTCTCCATGAGCCATTCATCCTGGAAGTAAAGCGTCTTTTCATCATCTTTGACTTGCTTCTTGAGCTTCTCATTCTCAAGATTAGTCTTAAGGAATTTGTTTTCCAAAGCTTCTTTCTCAAACCTTATCTTGGTCAAGGCTTCTTGGTATTCTCCCACAGCTTCGACGGGAAAATTTGTTGATTTGGAAGCGATTGAGAACATGGGATCCTCATAAGCGTAAGGCATTCGAAATTCCTTCGCCTTTTCTTTACCCAAGAAGTGTAGGTTTCATGGCTACACAATTCTTTGCCTTCCTTTTCTTTCCTTCGGATGTGATGCCAAGCTTTGATCATCCTAGCTTTCAATCCTTGGGAATCCTCTCCTCGTGATAGAAGTAACTTTCAAAGAAACCAAGAGGTTTACTAGAGTTTGCGATCCGAGCTGACGCCCTCGTGAAAGGGTTGTAGTTGATTCCTCCTTCGCACCGATGAGAGGTACGCTGGCAAATTCTCCAGCTCTCAATGATTTCCATCTCATTGTCCGCCAAGGTATACCAATGGATATCGTCGTTGTAAGAGACATGAGTCTTCTTGACCAATGCCACTGCCTTTGTTTTCGCGGAAGATAGGAGATTTAGGCAAATGTGAGGTAATCCATTTGAAAAATAGAGGTACACAACACACGATAGTTCCGTCTCCTTGACGATTCCTCGTGATGAATAGAGACGACGTGTCACCAAGCAAGGTGGGAACGGATTTCCAATCGAAGATCCTTATGGCGTTGATATCAACGAAATTTGGGACGTTGGGAAACAACACCAATCCATAGAGGAGTAAAGCTAAAATAGCTTCAAAGCATATACTACCGCAGAGAATTTAAGAGCCTTCTCCATTAGGAACTTTGAAGTCACCCAAGAGTTTTCCTCCGTAGTTAGGTTTTTGTCTATCTCATATTTCTTTAGGTGAGTCATCGTTGCAATGATCGTGACTTGGGAATGGCTTCCAAACCATTGAAAGGCACTTTGTCCGACATCGAGATACCTAGGATATGCGCATTTTCCAAAGTAGGCATCAATTGATAATCGTGGAAAGTAAAACAATGATAGACGGATCGTGAATCGACGAAAGTTTTGAGAAGTCCTTCATCAACGTTAACGCTCGTAAGAGTTAAAAGAGTTCCATAGCATTTTCAAACCGAGGGATCTTCTACCAAGGATGCTAACTCTTTCAACTTTCCTACGCCAGAATTCTAAACCGTATCTTTGGTGAATCTTCCTCCGACATCCATCACTCTAACCTAAAATATTTTACAAAGAAAAATCTCTAAATTCTTTGGAAATGGGAAGAGAAATGAAGTTATTTTTTTGAATGAATGAATGCATGCATGAATGCGACAAACATGGTTAGTAGTTATACACACGGCAAGCGCTCAAGTCACGAGCATGAAGCCAACGATAAGAATCAACGTGGTTAAGTTCTAAGGGCTTATTCATCCGTGAAACGGTTCTACGATAACACAGCTCAACACTCTCTTTGAAATATTATCGATTTGTTGAATACCGATGGTCCAATAATATTTTCAAGAGAAACTCGATCGTAGTCTCGCATGACAATTACTCTAGGCTTACACCAATAATCTCGCACTACATCCTAAATGGCCAGGATGGGTTATGTGTTCTACAACCCACTCAGCTTCTCAAGTTCCCTTGAAAGCAAAATGTCTTCACAAATACTTGCTAAACACAATACCCCCAAGACAACCTCCACGAAGGAGATATTAACTGTAAGCATTGAACTTCAATTAATACCTCCACCTAGATCTTAAAAATGTTTCTTAAATCCGAGTTAGGATTTCTTTCCATCAGATGATATCGTGAAAACACACAATAAAGAAAAAACAGATATATGCACAATATGAAAGCTTATCCCCTTTCTTTTCTTTTTGAAAACAAAAAAAAGCTTGGTGCTCTCGAAAGCAGAGTCACATTTTTTGAAAATCAAAGTTTCAGCAGATTCACAGAGTCGCCATTTTTCCTGTTTCAAGGTGACGCGCTAGAGAATGCGAACGTGAATCGGATTCCGCTCGAAACGATTTACTCTTTTGATTTGTTTATAAAGATGCCGAGCATCAAGCTTTATTATTTTCAACACAAGAAAGATGATTTAATGATTATGAAAAGGGAAAGTGAAATACCCTCAATTGATATTGGTATGCGAACGACTAGTGCAAACTAGACGCAACGCATCGGGGAGATTCCGAGTAAGGGGATTGTTATATAAAGGAAAAGATGGAGCACCCTAAATATATATAGTTATCTATAGCTTTATATATGAATATATTTGATATGTTTGTGTGTTTTAATTGCTATTTCTATGATTGGGAAAGTTTCTCCTTTGGGATTTTAAGAAAGATAGATTATGTGGGATTCTAGTGTTTGTTATTATTGTGCTCGCAAAGATCCGTGGATCTTCTCATACATATCCCCTAGTGGGAATCGAGCATTTGTAGCTCGGATCTCTGTGGTTCTATGGTTTGTTGGTCGAGAGAAAGAAATTTGCTCGGCAAGGATGAGACCTTGTGCCTACGTATTCTCAAAAGGATGTTGAGAAAGTCAGAGCAATCGTAGTTCCCACTTATGCTAGTGGAAAGCAACAGGATGTTAGTAAGAGACAGACAAATGTCATCTTAATGAAAAATGTATCTAATCTATTTCATCACATACATTTTTGAAAAGTTTGATTGATAAAAATCTTTCGTCGTAAGTTACAGGTGTTTTGCTCGAGTGTACAAGCGTTACCACTTACATGTTTAAGAAAGATGTTTTTTTAAAAAATATGTTTGAATCTTTTAACTGTAAGCATTGGGTGTTTTGCTTGAGTGTACAAGCGTTACCACTTACAATTAATAGATGTTTTGTTTGAAAACAGTTTGAAAACAGTTTGAAAAGTTTTTGACTGTATGTGATGTGATAGATGAGATACTTCTTCCATAAAGATGATAGATGTCTAAATCTCAAGGAGAAATTGGTTGGATTAAAGGGATGCTTTTAAGAAGCCCGTGGGTCCTTGTATTGTTAGCCCAAGAGGAGGCATTCCGAGGGTCATCGAGGGTCATCGAGGGTCCTTGTATGAAGCTCAAGAGGAAGCTATAGGGTATGGCTGGCTTTGTGTTAAAAGGGATTTCACCGAGAAACCATCCTTTTGGAATTAAGAGCAATTTCACCGGGAAATTTTACTCACTGAGGATTTGAAAGTGATTTCACCGAGAAACCATCCTTTTAGGGTTCTATCTTAGCGTGGGTGATTCTTTGTATTGGAAGCCCAATAGAGGTCTTTAAGAGATTGCCCTTTCATTGTATGATGCCCAAGAGAAGGCTAAACTCAATGAGGAGTTCTTTTGAACGGCCCAAGAGGAGGTCGACTCAACAGGGAGTGTTGTCTTATATGAAGCCTAAGCGGTGGCTAAACTCAGATGAATGAGTTTTCTTATATGAAGCCCAAGAGGAGGCTGAACTCTGTGGGAGAGTTATCTTGTATAAAGCCCAAGCGGAGGCTAAATTCATGCTGGAGATGAATTATCTTGTATGAAGCCCAAGCGGAGGCTACAACTGTGGGGAACCTATTGGTTAGACTAATTGTTATGTTATAATTAGACAGTTGTATAAAAAAGTGTGTGTGTGTGTGATATGTATTCACAGGAGTTTATGAAGGAAATATAAACAATGCATGATGTTTATTTACAGAAGTTTATGAAATATAAACAAGTGTCTGTGAAACGAACGTTTAAAACGAGCGTAACTTGATTATTCACAAGTTTGAACTGTGTACAAGGAAATGAATATGTACACGAACGAGTATTTATGTACAGAGAAAGATGGATGTACATAGGGGGGTTGGTACTTACACCATAAGGGAGGCCCATTGGTTTGAAAGCAGTTTCACAGGAAATAATGCTCCTTTCAATACCAATGGTATTCGTATATACGTATGAAACAAACGAATGATCAAAGTTTATTCAGAAAAGGTATCCGTATTATGTACAGATGAAAGTTTGTATAAAAAAGAAATTGATATGTACAAGGAAAAAGTATGCACATAAAGAATGTTGGTTTGTGTATACACAAGTGAAGTGAAAAACAAACGATCGAAGTTTGTCTGTACTTGAGTATAAAAAGTATCTGTGTTATGTACAGATGAAAATTTGTATGTATTTGAAGAGAGTTTGATATGTACAAAGAAATATTATGTACATAAAAGAATGTTATGGGACTTACACCGTGAGGGAGGCCCATTGGTTTGAAAGCAGTTTCACAGGGAATAATGCTCCTTTCAATACCAATGGTATCGGTGTATAAACAAACGAATGAAAACAAACGAAAGAAATTTTTTTATGTTTGAATATTGACAATGATGATTTGAGTATGTACAAGTAAAACTAAATATATACATAAAAGGATTGGGACTTACACCATAAGGGTGGCCCATGATCGATTGAGAAATTCGAGAGAAAACGAATTTGATTTTATCGTTTAAATTGGATCGATCGTGGTAAAAGATGTAAGTTTTGATGAAATGTTTTGAAAAATGATTTGAAAATGTTTTGAAATGTGAGGTTCATTTATGAGAAGTTTTGAAAAATCGAAGTCAAAAACTTGAAAAATTCACCTTTAAAAGGAGGTTTGAAAAAGTGCTCGTAACGTCGCGCCGATTAAAATATAATCGATGAAAGTTTTTTCTGAAAATCTTTGCACTATCAAAAAATAGATGTATTTATTGACAAGTGTTCAAAAAATCACCTCAAAATGAGGAGTTTTGATTGGTCAAAAAAATTGTGAAAGTTTTGTAAAAAAACATGAAAAATATGAAAAGAATGGTCTTGTGAGGGATTGAACCCATGACCATTGGGTAGCACACGTGTCAGAAAGCCTTAAGGGCGAGCAAGCTACCACTGGGACAAACGCACGCTGGTGTTTAGTGGACAATAACACGTGTAAATAAAAGATTGGAATATTTTAAAAATTCAAACTCAAGAACACGCGCGCAGTGTTCTTCATTGTTTTTGATCTTCAGATTCTTCAAACCCAGCTACAATCTTCGTTTCTCAACGAAATTGGACGAAGTAAAAATGAAACTTACTCGATTTTGAACAACGAACACGATGGTACTTGTTAATTGCATTTATTTTAAGCCCAGAATGATTTAAGTTTTGAAAAACACTATGAACCCTAAACTGAAAATTTCAAATTAAATGATGCATAGTTGATGATTCTTTGATTTTCGAGGGCTTATGATCGTGTTAGGTGCGTAAAAGATTGGCCAAGAGTTTTTGTTTAAGTTCAAAGAATATGGATATCACAGTCGGTTCATACCGCAAGTGGAGATCAAGAAGATGCAAACGTGTTTCCAGAATGGATTTCTTGATTGCTACAGCATCATCGGCATGTATGGAAGCTATGGAAGTGGTCTGCTTGCTTTGAGGTTGCTCCAATTATGCTACCCAAGTCGACCTGCACAGTTCAAAAATGGATGCTCGATTTCGATGTAAAACTTATGCTATTGCCAATGATCCGGATCATGTATATGAGGTACATGGAAGGTGTTAGGATGATTAGAACATAAATTAATCAAGCCAAACTTCAAATTCGAATGCTTAGGCAGTTTATGCAACTTTGAAAATATGAAGTTCAATTCTGATTTCCACTTGTTCTTGGGTTGATTTTATGATTCAAACAAGTTTAAAATTGATTATGGAATGTGTTTGACACCAAAGATCCTATGTTTATTCACAATTTTCAAAATGCAAGTTTCTCCAACATGACTATGTTTTTGATTTTCAAGTAAGAGAGAAAGCATGGATTTGCATTGCTTTGGTGTAGTTTTAGACTTGAAATGTGATCTATTTATAGGCCAAAATATTCTGAAATGTTAGGCAAGAGTACATGGCAATTGGAAAATCAAAGATGCCTTAAGGGGTAAGAATGACTTTTCAAAAGCAAAAGGAAGTTTCTTTTACCATGTGTGAAAAATATTCAAATTGATTCTATCCAATCTCAATTATATCTAGCTGATATTTATCAGCTCAATGATCAATTTGGAAAGTTTGTAAAGCTTCTAGATGAAGAAACCAAGAAATGACCTATAATTGAAGTTTTGACTTTGGAAAAATCAAGTTCATGGAGCCTTATGTTTCAATTTCAAAAGTATAGCTAGACTCCATGGATTTGCGAGTTCTTGGACATTTTGGAAATCTTGTTTCACAAGCTACAACTTTCATGTTTTGAGTTTTTTCCAATTCAAATTGGAACTATGTGAAAAAATGGCATGAAGTTTGGAAAAATAAGAAATTTCAACACTTAGAAATTTTCTAAGTATAGAAACTTTTGACTTTTTGTTGACTTTTCCAAATTCTTTGATTTTTTATGATCATGATGGATCATTTGAAGTATTTTGATGATTGAAAAAGTTTTGTTTTGAAAAAGTTGACCAAAAGTCAAAGTTTGACTTTTCAGTGCAGATGAAATTTCATCAGATGTTTCTGAAATTGACTGATAAAGTCTGTGAACTTCTGTGATGTTTTGAATCCATAAATTAGGTCAAGATGTTGTATCTAAGATATAATGACCAATCTCTATCCAAAAAGTCATTTCTTGTTCAAAAGTCGAGAAAACCCGCCCGATCAAACCCTAATTGGTCGATCCTCGATCGATCTATGAGAAAAAATGGATATCAAGATTGAAGGTCGATATTTTGATCAAGATAGACCAAATGAGGTGAGAAAAACTCAAACCCTAATTGGTTGCCTTTTGAATCAGATGAAAATCTGATGAAACCCTAATTTTGACCTGTGAAATCCACACCCGATTAATGCTGTCTGAGCTGTTAGTTATGCAAATGTAAAGTGGTATATTAGCTCAAAATTTGGGGTATGACAGTATGCAATCAATCTTGCCAAGAACCCAATGTTGTATGGGAGAAGCAATCATATTGAGACTAAATATCATTTGTGAGACGTCAAGTCCAGAATGGAGTACTAGAACTTGTGCACTAGTACCCAAAAAGAGTTGGTAGATGTTATGATAAAGAAAGATCAATTTCTCCACTTAAGGAATGAAATTGGTGTTGCTAGTTTTAATTAGGAAATCCTAAATTAAGGGATGGTATTGAAGTATAATTTAGTATTTTAGTATTGCATATGTGACCCTAGTATGTGTGTATAAATAGACTAGCGGTTGCTGTCATATCTTTATCTTTATACAACTTTTGTACTCGTCATTGCAGAGCAATACATATGTTCTCTCATTCTTCATGTTTTTCACTTTGTGTACTAATAGATAATAGGTTTATTAACATAGATGTCGTTATATGTTTGTTTACCCTGGGTTTTGGTAAACAATGCCATCACAAAAAGTTACTATGAGATCAACTAGGGAATCCTAATACAGTGTTTCAGTTTTCAAGTGTTTTTATATAAAGTGTTTCAAAAAGGATGCGTTCGACCTCACGTCCAATGTATTTATGTTATTTCAAAAGTAAATAAAGTAAAACTTGTAAAGTACAATGATTTCAAAAGTAAATAAAGTAAAATTTGTAAAGTAGAAATGAAAGCATTTAAATTATAAGGGTAAATGACATAACATTTAAAATAGTTGAAAAGTAAGTTGATTCAAACATACATTGCCCTAGCCCGACTCATTTCGCTCGTTCGCTTGATTAGCGTTAGGAAGGTAAAAGTTTGAATCATCTCCATAATACACTAAGTGCTTTATTTATAATACATAACTGCTTCCTGGAGAGCTTCGTTCCTTTAGACGCCACGTGTATCCTGTAACTTGTCTCCACCAACCCACGTTCTACATTTTGCTCTCTTCACCTCCGAGAAACCTTCGTCCTAGTTATCTGGGTCACTTAAGTAACTTTGGCTTTTAATATTTTCAAGCCCAATTATCCACTTCGTAGACTGCAAACACAATTAATTATATCCCGGGTTGACCCAAATATTACATTAATTCAAAGAATCCTTTTGAATTATTTTCTTCTATTGGTTGGATTTAAAACCATTTGAAAATCCCAACCAACAATGTTTCAGCCAACAATGTTCTTGTTCAGTTATTTTATCTAATTGATTTAATTCCTTTTATCTAACTAATATGTCTTATAAATCTTTCTTTATTATGTTTCTTTTATTTTTTTCATGATTTAAAAGAGTTTTTAGTTGATAGAATTTTTTTATAATTTTTTTAAAATATTTATATCTTTATTAATTTCTTTATTTCTATTAAGTGTTTCTGATATATTATTTATTTTTATTACGATCATTTTTTATTCTATTAAATATATAATCGCAATTTATTAGTATTTTTATCAATAAATAATATTTTTATTTATTTTTCATTGTATTAGTTTTTATATATTATATTAATTATTTTTTGGATAATGTCATTATTTAATATTTTTGTGATTATTCTAATTTTTTCGTAGTGTATAAGTATTAGTTTTTTATTTCTTTATTTCACACTGTTTTAAATGATAATTATTCTTTTTTTGTATACAACAAAATTTTATTTTTTATACAATTATTAATTATAAGAATGAAAATAATTTGAGAAAATAAATTTTATCCTCTAATATAAATTGCTCTATAACCAAATAAATAAACATGCATCCTAAAACAAAGAGATCAAGATTCTTATGCAAAATTATTTTGATGCTTTTCTTTTTCTTTTATGTGCAATAATGAATGACGAAGCGTGATTATCTCAACAACACAAATAAACTATCAATTATCATCTAATATTGTATGGTATTTTATCCAAGATAATTTTGCAATTTTATTTAAAGTGTTACTAGAAATATATATTGCTCAAGTAGTGAAATGCCTTTTATTTGTTACAATGTCAAATGCATTTTAATTTAATATAAATATATATTAATCAAATATAAATAGTAAAGTAATAAATAAAATATTTTTCATAATATTTTAATATATTAATTTTATAATATGTAATATTTGATATATACAACATACCATAAAGAAAATTGTTACATAAATAAATATATTTATTTATTTTTTATACCTTCAATTAAAATATACATTATACCTAACAATTATTTAATTATAGTTTTTTTCTCTTTGGTTGGATTTTTTGTGTTGCGTTATTTAAAGTTTTTTATATTCAATAATTTGAACATAGCATTTACCTACCTCGTTCGGGTTTATTAATTTATAATTAGGTCGAAAAATAAAGCTTTAAAATAATTTATAAATTTTAATAGTAATTGCAGAAAGTTTAACCATTTTTTATCACTTTAATTTATAAAATATTATTCAGCACACACAAGAGATGTGCTATAATTTTAACTCTTAACTATTAATTAATTTCAAGATTTGGCTGATACTTTATGGAAAAAAAACTTAGATGAAGCATTGGAGTGATATTTTTGTAATTAATTTTGATAATAATTATAAGTTGTGTGTTTTTAATTCCATATATATATATATATATATATATATATATATATATATATATATATATATTTTGCTTAATTCACTTTTTTAACACCCTATAACTCTTTGTTTGGAACAAGTAAAATTATTTAAAAAGTTATTTAATAAATAAGGAATACATAAAATTAAATGAGAATGTAATATGGTTAAAAGTTAAAATTGAATGAGTATGTAGTATGTATTTCTAATATATGTAGGATCTGAATATCAAGGTAGATAAGCCGCTGAAGTTGATGATTGATAACAAGTATGCAATCAATCTTGCCAAGAACCCAATGTTGTATGGGAGAAGCAATCATATTGAGACAAAATATCATTTGTGAGACGTCAAGTCCAGAATGGAGTACTAGAACTTGTGTACTAGTACCCAAAAAGAGTTGGTAGATGTTATGATAAAGAAAGATCAATTTCTCCACTTAAGGAATGAAATTGGTGTTGATAGTTTTAATTAGGAAATCCTAAATTAAGGGATGGTATTGAAGGATAATTTAGTATTTTAGTATTGCATATGTGACCCTAGTATGTGTGTATAAATAGACTAGCGGTTGCTGTCATATCTTTATCTTTATACAACTTTTGTACTCGTCATTGCAGAGCAATACATATGTTCTCTCATTCTTCATGTTTTTCACTTTGTGTACTAATAGATAATAGGTTTATTAACATAGATGTCGTTATATGTTTGTTTACCCTGGGTTTTGGTAAACAATGCTAGTCTTTTGCCAAAAAAGTTACTTGCGAGATCAACTAGGGAATCCTAATACAGTGTTTCAGTTTTCAAGTGTTTCAAAAAGGATGCGTTCGGCCTCACGTCCAATGTATTTATGTTATTTCAAAAGTAAATAAAGTAAAACTTGTAAAGTACAATGATTTCAAAAGTAAATAAAGTAAAATTTGTAAAGTAGAAATGAAAGCATTTAAATTGTAAGGGTAAATGACATAACATTTAAAATAGTTGAAAAGTAAGTTGATTCAAACATACATTGCCCTAGCCCGACTCATTTCGCTCGTTTGCTTGATTAGCGTTAGGAAGGTAAAAGTTTAAATCATCTCCATAATACACTAAGTGCTTTGTTTATAATACATAACTGCTTCCTGGAGGGCTTCGTTCCTTTAGACGCCACGTGTATCCTGTAATTGCCTCTACCAACCCACGTTCTATCTCTTTCCCTCCGAGAAACCTTCGTCCTAGTTATCTGAGTCACTTAAGTAACTTTGGCTTTTAATATTTTCAAGCCCAATTATACACTTCGTAGACTGCAAACACAATTAATTCTACCCCTGGTTGACCCAAATATTACATTAATTCAAAGAATCCTTTTGAATTATTTTCTTCTATTGGTTGGATTAAACCCATTTGAAAATCCCAACCAACAATGTTTCAGCCAACAATGTTCTTGTTCAGTTATTTTATCTAATTGATTTAATTCCTTTTATCTAACTAATATGTCTTATAAATCTTTCTTTATTATGTTTCTTTTATTTTTTTCATGATTTAAAAGAGTTTTTAGTTGATAGAAATTTTTTATAATTTTTTAAAATATTTAGATCTTTATTAATTTCTTTATCTCTATTAAGTGTTTCTGATATATTATTTATTTTTATTACGATCATTTTTTATTCTATTAAATATATAATCTGCAATTTATTAGTATTTTTTATCAATAAATAATATTTTTATTTATTTTTCATTGTATTAGTTTTTATATATTATATAAATTATTTTTGGATAATGTCATTATTTAATATTTTTGTGATTACTCTAATATTTTCGTAGTGTATAAGTATTAGTTTTTTATTTCTTTATTTCACACTGTTTTAAAAGATAGTTATTCTTTTTTTGTATACAACACAATTTTATTTTTTATACAAGAATGAAAACAATTAGAGAAAATTTTATCCTCTAATATAAATTGCTCTATAACCAAATAAATAAACATTCATCCTAAAACAACGAGATCAGTATTCTTATGCAAAATTATTTTGATGCTTTTCTTTTTTCGTTTATGTGCAATAATGAATGATGTAAGCGTGATTATCTCAACAACACAAATAAACTGTCAATTATCATCTAATATCGTATGGTATTTTACCCAGTATAACTTTGCAATTTTTATTTAAAGTGTTATTAGAAATATAAGTATATATTGCTCAAGTAGTCAAATGCCTTTTTATTTGTTACAATGTCAAATGCATTTTTAATTTAATATAAATATATATATTGATCAAATATAAATAATAAAGTAATAAATAAAATATTTTTCATAATATTTTAATATATTAATTTTATAATATGTAATATTTGATATATACAACATACCCATAAAGCAAATTGTTACAGAAATAAATATATTTCTTTATTTTTTATACCTTCAATTAACATATACATTATACCTAACAATTATTTAATTATAGTTTTTTTTCTTTTTGGTTGGATTTTTTTGTGTTGCAGTTATTTAAAGTTTTTTATATTCAAAAATTTCAACACAACATTTATCTACCTCGTTCTTATATATTAATTTATAATTAGGTTAAAATAATTTATAAATTTTAATAGTAATTGCAGAATGTTTAACCATTTTTTATCACTTTAATTTATAAAATAATATTCAGCACACACAAGAGATGTGCTATAATTTTAACTATTAACTATTAATTAATTTCAATATTTGACTGATACTTTCTAAAAAAAACTTAGATGAAGCATTGGAGCGATATTTTACTAATTAATATTTATAATAATTATAAGTTGTGTGTTTTTAATGCCATATTTATGAGTATATATATTTTGCTTAATTCAATTTTTTATCACCCTATTACTCTGTGTTTGGAACAAGTAAAATTATTTAAAAAGTTATTTAATAAATAAGGAATACATAAAATTAAATGAGAATGTAATATGGTTAAAAGTTATAATTGAATGAGTATGTAGTATGTATTTCTAATATATGTAGGATTTGAATATCAAGGTAGATAAGCCGCTGAAGTTGATGATTGATAACAAGTATGCAATCAATCTTGCCAAGAACCCAATGTTGTATGGGAGAAGCAATCATATTGAGACCAAATATCATTTGTGAGACGTCAAGTCCAGAATGGAGTACTAGAACTTGTGCACTAGTACCCAAAAAGAGTTGGTAGATGTTATGATAAAGACAGATCAATTTCTCCACTTAAGGAATGGAATTGGTGTTGATAGTTTTAATTAGGAAATCCTAAATTAAGGGATGGTATTGAAGGATAATTTAGTATTTTAGTATTGCATATGTGACCCTAGTATGTGTGTATAAATAGACTAGTGGTTGATGTCATATCTTTATCTTTTTACAACTTTTGTAGTCGTCATTGCAGAGAAATACATATATTCTCTCATTCTTCATGTTTTTCACTTTGTGTACTAATAGATAATAGGTTTATTAGCATAGATGTCGTTATATGTTTGTTTACCGTGGGTCTTGGTAAACAATGTCGGTCTCTTGCCAAAAATTTACTTATAGATCAACTAGGGAATCCTAAGACAATGTTTCAGTTATCAAGTGTTTTTCTACAAAGTGTTTCAAAAAGGATGCGTTCGACCTCACGTCCAATGTATTTGTGTTATTTCAAAAGTAAATAAAGTAAAACTTGTAAAGTAGAATGATTTCAAAAGTAAATAAAGTAAAATTTGTAAAGTAGAAACGAAAGCATTTAAATTGTAAAGGTAAATGACATAACACTTAAAATAGTTGAAAAGTAAGTTAATTCAAACATACATTGCCCTAGCCTGACTCATTTCGCTTGTTCGCTTGATTAGCGTTAGGAAGGTAAAAGTTTGAATCCTCTCCAAAATACACTAAGGGCTTTATTTATAATACATAACTGCTTCCTAGAGGGCTTCGTTCCTTTACACGCCACGTGTATCCAATAACTTGTCTCCACCAACCCACGTGCTTTATTTATAATACATAACTGCTTCCTAGAGGGCTTCGTTCCTTTACACGCCACATGTATCCTGTAACTTGTCTCGACCAACCCACATTCTACATTTTGCTCTCTTTCCCTCCAAGAAACCTTCGATCTAGTTATCTGGGTCACTTAAGTAACTTTGGCTTTTAATATTTTCAAGCCCAATTATGCACTTCGTAGACTGCAAACACAATCGATTCTACCTGGTTGACCCAAATATTACATTAATTCAAAAAATCCTTTTTAATTATTTTCTTCTATTGGTTGGATTTAAACCCATTTGAAAATCCCAACCAACAATGTTTCAGCCAACAATGTTCTTGTTCAGTTATTTATCTAATTGATTTAATTCCTTTTATCTAACTAATATGTCTTATAAATCTTTCTTTATTATGTTTCTTTTATTTTTTTTCATGATTTAAAAGAGTTTTTAGTTGATAGAATTTTTTTTTAATTTTTAAAAATATTTATATCTTTATTAATTTCTTTATTTCTATTAAGTGTTTCTGATATATTATTTATTTTTATTACGATCATTTTTTATTCTATTAAATATATATTCTGCAATTTATTAGTTTTTTATCAATAAATAATATTTTTATTTATTTTTCATTGTATTAGTTTTTATATATTATATTAATTATTTTTGGATAATGTCATTATTTAATATTTTTGTGATTATTCTAATTTTTTCTTAGTGTATAAGTGTTAGTTTTTTATTTCTTTATTTCACACTGTTTTAAACGATAATTATTCTTTTTTTGTATACAACACAATTTTATTTTTTATACAATTATTAATTATAAGAATGAATATAATTAGAGAAAATAAATTTTATCCTCTAATATAAATTGCTCTATAACCAAATAAATAAACATCCATCCTAAAACAAAGAGATCAATATTCTTATGCAAAATTATTTTGATGCTTTTCGTTTATGTGCAATAATAAATGACGTAAGCGTGATTATCTCAACAACACAAATAAACTGTCAATTATCATCTAATATTGTATGGTATTTTACCCAGTATAACTTTGCAATTTTTATTTAAAGTGTTATTAGAAATATAAGTATATATTGCTCAAGTAGTCAAATGCCTTTTTATTTGTTACAATGTCAAATGCATTTTTAATTTAATATAAATATAAATATAAATATATCTATATTGATCAAATATAAATAATAAAGTAATAAATAAAATATTTTTCATAATATTTTAATATATTAATTTTATAATATGTAATATTTGATGTATACAACATACCCATAAAGAAAATTGTTACTGAAATAAATATATTTCTTTATTTTTTATACCTTCAATTAACATATTCCTTATACCTAACAATTATTTAATTATAGTTTTTTTTTCCTTTTTGGTTGGATTTTTTGTGTTGCAGTTATTTAAAGTTTTTTATATTCAAAAATTTCAACACAGCATTTATCTAACTCGTTCAGATATATTAATTTATAATTAGGTTAAAATAATTTATAAATTTTAATAGTAATTTCAGAAAGTTTAACCATTTTTTATCACTTTAATTTATAAAATATTATTCAGCACACACAAGAGGTGTGCTATAATTTTAACTATTAACTATTAATTAATTTCAAGATTTAACTGATACCTTCTACAAAATACTTAGATGAAGCATTGGAGCGATATTTTACTAATTAATTTTAATAATAATTATAAGTTGTGTGTTTTTAATTCCGTATTTATGAGTATATATATTTTGCTTAATTAAATTTTTTATCACCCTATTACTCTGTGTTTGGAACAAGTAAAATTATTTAAAAAGTTATTTAATAAATAAGGAATACATAAAATTAAATGAGAATCTAATATGGTTAAAAGTTATAATTGAATGAGTATGTAGTATGTATTTCTAATATATGTAGGATGAGAATGTAATATGGTTAAAAGTTATAATTGAATGAGTATGTAGTATGTATTTCTAATATATGTAGGATATAAATATCAAGGTAGACAAGCCGCTGAAGTTGATGATTGATTACAAGTATGCAATCAATCTTGCCAAGAACCCAATGCTGTATGGGAGAAGCAATCATATTGAGACAAAATATCATTTCTGAGACGTCAAGTCCAGAATGGAGTATTAGAACTTATGCACTAGTACCCAAAAAGAGTTGGTAGATGTTATGATAAAAATAGATCAATTTCTCCACTTAAGGAACGGAATTGGTGTTGATAGTTTTAATTAGGAAATCCTAAATTAAGGGATGGTATTGAAGGATAATTTAGTATTTTAGTATTGCATATGTGTCCCTAGTATGTGTGTATAAATAGACTAGTGGTTGCTGTCATATCTTTATCTATTTACAAATTTTGTAGTCGTCATTGTAGAGCAATACATATATTCTCTCATTCTTCATGTTTTTCACTTTGTGTACTAATAGATAATAGGTTTATTAACATAGATGTCGTTATATGTTTGTTTACCCTAGGTTTTGGTAAACAATGTCAGTCTCTTGCCAAAAAATTTACTTGCGAGATCAACTAGGGAATCCTAATACAGTGTTTCAATTTTCAAGTGTTTTTCGACAAAGTGTTTCAAAAAGGATGCGTTCGACCTCACGTCCAATGTATTTGTCTTATTTCAAAAGTAAATAAAGTAAAACTTGTAAAGTAGAATGATTTCAAAAGTAAATAAAGTAAAATTTGTAAAGTAGAAACGAAAGCATTTAAATTGTAAAGGTAAATGACATAACACTTAAAATAGTTGAAAAGTAAGTTGTTTCAAACATACATTGCCCTAGCCCGACTCATTTCGCTCGTTCGCTTGATTAGCGTTAGGAAGGTAAAAGTTTGAATCCTCTCCAGAATACACTAAGTGCTTTATTTATAATACATAACTGCTTCCTGGAGGGCTTCGTTCCTTTGCACGCCACGTGTATCCTGTAACTTGTCTCCACCAACCCACGTTCTACATTTTGCTCTATTTCCCTCCAAGAAACCTTCGTCCTAGTTATCTGGGTCACTTAAATAACTTTGGCTTTTAATATTTTCAAGCCCAATTATCCACTTCGTAGACTACAAACACAATCAATTCTACCTAGTTGACCCAAATATTACATTAATTCAAAAAATCCTTTTGAATTGTTGTCGAACCTTTGATACTGTGATATTCAGATTGTTCAGAGATTATGCAGCCTTTATTCAGCGGATTGTACAGATGCAACCCGTTGTTATGCTGAAATTTTGAACCCATGGTTAATGCACTTGCATTGTAGCATGTTTATTTTTTAAAAGAAATGTCAGAAAAAATAAATGTATACATGTCTAACCTGCATATTCATTCATTTCATGCATTCATAACAGGTATTCGAAACTTGGGGAATTCTCTTATTCATACCTAGTATTTTCTTTGCAGAATTGTGAATCTTAACTTCTTACCATTCCGCGATCAAAATTAAGTGATGGAACAACTTCGTGGGGAATTGGATGAAATGAAAGAACAAATGGGATTTTTGATACTAGACATGCAAGATTTGGTCAGTGGACAAGAACTCTTGAAAGAGGAGAACCATCAATTGAAGACTCAGCTGAGTTTGGTTATGGAAATTCTGAATACTGTGTTGAAAAAGGAAGACAAACCTGCACCCGCTTCCGCAACAAGAGTTTCTCTTCCTCCCTATACTTTTGGGGCTTCTTCAAGTCTTGAATCAGGGCATGTATCTCCTCTACCACCTTGTGTTCCGGGGTATTCTCGTCCAGAACCCGTTTATGTTGCTCAGAGAGATCCAAAGGGTAAAGCTCATCAACTAAGGTCGTCACAATATGAGAGGCAATTTGATCCCATTCTGATGCTATATGCTAAATTACTTCCCCAATTGCTTAAGTTTTAGTTGGTTGAGCTTCGAATTTTCACGATGCATGGAAAGCTTCCGTGTGATTATGATGAAAATGCTAGGTGTGATTTCCATTGAGCACCTTGTCACGATATCGAGAGTTGTATGGCGTTGAAGCATAAAGTTCAAGATTTACTTGATGAAGGGATAATTTTGTTTACTCCCACGGGTTTGAGTGTGCAAATCAATATCACCCCAATTTCGATGTGATTATTTTGGGCCACGCCTCAAAAGCAAACTTATACTCCCAAGCAGGATAATCAACAACGACCAAAGGTGCCAAGGAAATTTGATCTTCTCCCAATGTTTTATACTGAATTGTTTTCTCATCTTATGGAACTGAAGTTGATTGAATTGCGTACTTGGAAAGTTGATTCAAATAAGTTGCCAAAGAATTTCAATGCCAACGCTCGGTGCGCCTTCCATTCTAACGGGAAGGGGCATACTATTGAGAATTGTATGGCTTTCAAGCACATGGTGCAAGACCTACTTGATTCTAAGCCTTTTAACTTCGGACCAGCACCAACACCTGATGCTATTCAGCCGCCATTACCAACTTATGTTGACACTACTGCCAATGTTATTGTTAAGGATGGAAGTTTGAACCTGGTTAAGGATGTAAATCTGATGGAGACTCCTTTATCCTTTATGAAAGAGCATTTGTTGAGAAAAGGTGTATTCCCATGTTGTGGTATTGACAACGAAGATTGTATGACCTATCCAGAAGGTTGTAAATCCTTGAGAGATAAAGTGCAAGATCTGCTTGATGCAAAGGTTATCAGATTCACACCAGATGGTCAGATTTGGGTGCTCCTCTGACTCAGTGAATGTCGAAACTTCAAAATGCATTTTCTGAAGCAATAAGTCCATTCGGAGACTACTCTCCTCAACAATGGAAATTTTCAGTTTTATTTTGCATTCTCATTTGTAATCGTTCTTGTTTGATTCATCACTTAATTGTATGCAAAAACTTGTTCATTCTTGAATATTAATCATAATGCATTGAATATGTTTGTCTTGAATTGATCCATTCGTATTCACTCTTAATTGTTTTTAAATGCTTTTGATGCTCAACTCTTGTAAATAAAGAAAAACTCTAGGGAAGATGATGAACAATATACCAAGAGTCTCAAATGGTATGGCTTTCGAATAAAAACCTTGCTGATGATGTATGGCATTGTTTCAAATTCCTAAACACCGAGATAAGGGAGATAGACCTTCGTTAACCCCTTTGAGCCTTGAAGTAGGAGTTTCTTTTCCATTCGAAAAAACCTCAATTTTAACCCAGTGGTAGTGTTCAATTAACTTGATCGAGCATTTAAATCTCATCAGAGAGTACACTCAAGGATCAACCGCAATTGTTGTCCTTCATTTGTCAAGAGGTCAATAAAATCGTAAAACCCCAATGGGTATTTCTTATCCATCAAAGAATAAGGTAGTCACACCTTAACAAAGAGTCAAATGACTTGGTTTCACACGACTTGTTCAAAAAAGAAAAAAAAAGTAAAGAAAAGAAAAGAAAGAATATGATATTGCAAATCAAAGAATAAGGTCGTGTGATCATATACCAAGAATGAAAGAGGTGAGTGACTACCATGTCTGAAAGTAAGATACCTCGTTGGTTCCCAATTATTGTAAACTCCCTGTGAAAGGCGGGTGCTCGTATTGAGTTAATTGAATGTAGGAATGGAGAACATCATGGAGAATGGGTGGGCACAAAATATTTTGAGCCTTAAATATTTTTTTCTAAAACCGTAAACCAGGCCACGTTACAACCTTTAAAAGCCCTAATTGAAGCAGGTTTAATTTGAAAGCTAAACTGTAACAAGAGTACGGTATCCTGACTCCTAGGAGGCTTGCTTAATTTTTGAGTTGGTATCACTCCTTTTTACTTTCTTTGAACAAAAATTCGATGTTTTGACATCTTTCCAATAAATGTTTTTAATTTCAAGACAAGCATTGGATTTGCGTTAGAGTTATCCTTCATAGAATAAAACATTATTTGCATATGGATAAGTGCTTAAACATCAAGTAAGCTTGCATAATGAGCGTCAGATGAAAAACTTGATTATTCTGAGAGACAAACTGCTTCAAGGATGTGTTGAAGATTGAACCAGTTTTTTTAGAGTGTTCCTAATCAGGGACATGCTTTCTATTAACTCCGTTGAGCATAAGAAGATTAATTTGTCAAGGGATTTGGAACAGGCTGTGTGGAAGTTCTGATTGCCTAAATGTTTCTGTTGAGCTATGGTGTACCATTTGTAGTTGGTTCCATGAGATGGATTCTTTCAAATGTCTTCCTGAGCGTGAAGCAGATCATGTTGATAAGAATAATTGTGTGTTAGCCTGCATTCCAGATATAAGACAATTACCCTGATGAGGTTTGGTCTTCAAAATCTATGAGTCTCTCATCTCTCCGCCAGCACGAGGTGAGGAATTGAGTTATTAAAACCCCGTGAAGCAGGGGCAGTATCCCATTGATGGTACTCAGTTGAGAAGAATTATCTCAGTGTTTGATTTCCCAGAAGGGTAGAGAAACATGTTGATGCTCTGTGGAGTGAGTTATGATTAAACCGGGGCAGTTACGTCGAGATTCTGACAATCTCTCAAAGTGATGATCAATTCGGTGAAATTATGTCGAGATTCAGAAATCTCTCAATTGATGAGTAATCTGGGGCATTTAAGTCGGGATTATATCCCTCAAATTTTCAGTTATGTCAAGGTTGACTAATCTCTTCGAGAATTTGTTGATTAGAGGAGGATCTTTTTAGAATCCAAAGATGCAGGGGCAAGTTGTCTTTCTGTAATTCACTCCGTGCTTGGAGATATTGTTATGACTTGCAACTTGCAGTCACGTGATGGGTTATCAGTATGGGGTCCCTTTTCCCCAATGAAGAGTACATCTCAATCCAGGTTCATCCCCTATGAAGCCAATTCTCAAGCAGAATTCATTTCTGGAAGGTCCTGATGGACTGATTTTGTTACTGGTGATTCGCGCTTCGACATATTGATATTGTCGTACTCCTCATTATAAGTGTCGATATTGGTTGAGGCTTATCCCCAGTGGGTCGATTCTCAAACAGGATTCATCACCAGAAGGGTCTGATGGGTTGGTTTGTTCCCCAATGATGCACACTTCGACGCATCGACGTTATCATAATCCCCAGTGCAAGTTAGGGGTACCGATCTCAGGTAAATCCCCGGTGAGGTCGTTGATACCTATTCCAGGCGAAATTTCCCAGTGAATGTCCGTCAAATTCTTAAATCATCCCCAATAGAAGGTTCTATCCTTTTTTCTCAATGAGGATGTTATTTGAACCATTGACCAAGCGTTGATATCCCTAGTGAGTATGCTTGACAGATGAATTATTATCGTATTCTCCAGTGAATAGTGCATTGCCACATCAGAGTTCCCATTGTGAGTCGCGCCCCGGTCAATTGATTGTATTCCCCGGTATAAGTCACATTTTTCCGTGTGAAGTTATTCTGAGCATCTTCGAGAGTTTTGTTCTCAGATCATCCATGTTGGGACAAGAATATTTGTTTCCCCAGTGGAGTTGGATATTTGAACTTGTTTCCCCAGTAGAGTTGGATATCTGAGTGTGTTCCTCAGTGGAGATTTCTATCTGAATCAGATTTCTCTTCCTCAGTGAAGATTAATCATTCACTTGCCGGTATTTCTACACCGATGTGCATTCCTCAGTCGAAGTCTCCCTAGTGTGGTCTTGCTATTAAGATCTTTATTCTTGGAGACAAAAGTTGTTATGTTCTCCCCGGTGGATCCTTGGTTTAAAAGCTTCATATCTCCACAAGAGGATTGATTCCCCAATGAAGTCTAATGCTATTTGATTTATTCAAGATACTAATGGTTACTCGCAGATGTTTGCGAATTTCCCCATGAGGTTGTGTTCCCCGGCGAAGTTTCTTTCGGAATTCCCCATGAAGTCTTCCAGATTCCCCAGTGAAAGTAGGATAATTCTCTAGAGAAGTTTTCCGTATCCTCAGTGAAGAGTAATGACTCTCTCCCCAGAAAGTCAAGATTTGGTTGAAGTCCAATTCGATTCTCCCCAAGTGAAGAATGCTTCCTATATTAGAATTGCAATTTATTTTTGCAAGTGTTCTCCAAAATCCATTCTCCCAGTGATACCCCTCTCTTGGATGTTCATGGCTTCTTAACAGCCGATCATCAATACTACTACTTCTCATTTAATCACTCAAGCATGCATTCATTACATTGCATCTACCTTAAACGCGTAGCATTCCGTTGATTGGGAGAATTACGCCATAAAAGCTCAAACATGCATATTAAGTGTTTGCCAATTATGTATATCCAAAAGAAATAAAAAAAATCTCTGTGGTTTACCCTCAAGATGTTTTCTCAACGGATTTCTGCTTCCCTAATTATCACTTCAAATCAAGTGTCTTATGGGAATCCATTCCTTCTCCAGCAAGTCTTTTGTGGCGTATTTTACCTCAGTCGGTCAAGTTATGTCGCTTTTCCCAAGTCGTAGACTTTCCTTGCGTAGCAAGCCTTCGGTTATGTTACCCGTATTTGTATCGCTGTTAGGGTGTGAGTAAGAGTTGGTGTACAACCTTTCTTACTTTTCAAGTGTTCGAGTATCCATACTTGGTGTGTGGTAATTTGGATAATTTCCACTCTTGAAGAATTATACCCCGCCTTTGGCCTGAGGGATATTATAGTTCTTGTGCTTTTGCAAGTACCTTTTGTTAGAGTCCCTTTGGTCTCTCTTCCCCTATAAGTGCATCTTTGTAAAGATGTTCCTTTTCCTCCAAAGTCGACCTTCTTATTCTTGGTGTATGTTACCCTTGTTATTTGCCTGAGTGTGGTGTCTAGGTCTTGTCGATCTTTCCCGTGAGTCTGTCCTTGCCCGCCCTCACTCTTGTGAGTTCATCTTTGCAGATGTTTCTCTTCCCTTATGAGCTCATCTTCACCCGATGGCCCCTTTGTTGTTTGTATTCGCCTTCTAGAGTTATTCATATTATTAAGCTCATCTTCACTCGATGGCCTCTTTGTTGTTTGTGTTCGCCTCCCGTTCTTCATATTATTAAGTCCATCTTCACCCGATGTCCCCTTTGTTTTTAGGTTTTGCCTTCTCCGGAATTTTTCCTATGATTTAGTTCATCTTCACCCGATGTTCTCTTTGTTGTTAGGGTTCGCCTTCACCCGGCGTTCTTCCAATTTCTTGAGTTCACCTTCTCCCGGTGCTCTCTTTGGAAAGTCTTGCCTTCTCCCGGCACTCTTTTTATGGTTGGCTCGTCTTCTCCCGAAGTCCTACCCCTCTGTCGAGTTCACCTTCACCCGGTGCTCGTTTTTGAGAGTCTTGTCTTCTCCCGACGTCTCTCTTGGTGTAGATTTCACCTTCTCCCGGTGGTTTCTTCTCCAGTTAGTTCACCTTCACCCGATGCTCCCTTTTAGAGTCTTGTCTTCTCCGACATTCTCTTGGGAAAAGTATCACATTCTCCCGGTGGTATTTTCTAGATAGGTCCGTCTTCTCCCGACATTCCTTCTAGTTTGTCAGGTAATCATCGTCTCCCGATGTTTTTATCCTTGACAGTTGAGTTCGACTTCTCCTGGCATTCTCTTTGAGAATTTCGTCTTCTCCCGACGTTTCTCTTTGGTTGAAGTTCACCCTCTCCCGGTGGTTTCTTCTCCAGTTAGTTCACCTCAGCCGGTGCTCCCTTTAAGAGTCTTGTCTTCTCCGACATTCTCTTGGGTAAAGTATCACCTTCTCCCGGTGGTATTTTCTAGATAGGTTCGTCTTCTCCCGACATTCCTTCTATTTTGTCAGGTAATCATCGTCTACCGATGTTTTTATCCTTGACAGTTGAGTTCACCTTCTCCCGGTGTTCTCTTTGAGAATTCGTCTTCTCCCGACTCTTTGGTTGAATTTCACTTTCTCCTGATTTCCTCCTCCGGCTCGCCTTCTTCCGACGCCCAAGTATTTTGTTGAGTTTTCCTTCTCCCGGTGTTCTCTTTGAGAATTTCGTCTTCTCCCGACGTTTTCTCTTTGGTTGAATTTCACCTTCTCTCGGTGATTTCCTCCTCCTGTTGGCTCATCTTCTCCCGATGTCCAAGTATTTTGTTGAGTTTGCCTTCTCCCGGTGTTCTCTTTGAGAATTTCGTCTTCTCCCGACGTTTTCTCTTTGGTTGAATTTCACCTTCTCCCGGTGATTTTCTCCTCCGGTTGGCTCGTCTTCTCCCGACGTCCAATTCTTTTGTTGAGTTCGCATGTATATGTTTGCCCTCTTCATATCCCTATACATCATCCTTGATGGGTCATTTCAATACAATTGTTCTCGTGAGCGGAATGCCCGAGTTCGTTCGTATGAATTTGTCTCCTTTATTTCCCATCCACATTGAGTCTCTCTTTCGTGGGTGTCTCTCTTCATCATCCCTGGTGGGCCGCTTCAATACAAATGTTCTCGTGAGCGGAATGCCCGAGTTCGTTGGTATAAGTGTGTCCTCCTTTTGTCTCTCTAGTGTATATGTTCAAACAGAAAATCCAAAATATAATAATTCTCCACTCACATTCAAAGCGCGAATTTTAAAGTTCATTTAAGTATTCAATCCTCTCCCACCTTGAGTGTTTGAAAGGTTTGCGCCAATCTCACCCTCTGGTCGAAGAAGATTGAATAGGGGCAGCTGTTGTACCCTAATATTCGCCCTCTTCTTTTCCGTATTTCTGGATTATAATTCGATTGCATAAACGTACATATAGGTGCATGCATATCATTGATCATGGGGTTACCAGGTTCAAAACATCCCAAGTACGAAAGAAACAGCGGCTTTCAGCTATCTCTGATCATTTTGAGCCAAGAATCAATGTTTCTCGGTTCGTACAGTTATTTGCAAGATTTTTGGTCAGGAAGCTATTTTGGCTTGGTTCCACAATCTCTGGAATCATATCAATATATCCTCCAGTTTATCTGTTTAGGTTGGAGGTCATTTCGTCAAGAAAAAATGAATTTATTCGCTTATTTCTCAATAAAGTGGATTTTGGGTTTTCAGTGCGTTTCGGGCACCCCAGAGAGCGTATCTCACAGCTCGTCAGGTATTTTCTGATGAATTTTGACTGGCATGTCCGTCTCATTTTTATATACAACTTTTGTTTGAAATCCGGAAGCAAATTATGTGAGGAAGGTCCCCGGAAAATTCAATATCTCAAGAGGATTAAACTGAATTTTAGTGCTGAACCGTGTGTTCTGCCCACTAAAAGGTTCATATCTCTTAGCTGGAAACTCGAAATTGAGTGGGGCTGATTTCTAAAATTCCGTATTGAACCCTTCTACAACTTTCATTTACAACTCGGGAGCTGATTCCTCATATTTTAAGACCAATATTTTATTCTTCGGACGTAATTTTGAGCTGAACCGAGCAATTTTCATCTGGTACACGAACTTCAAAAAAACATATCTCACTTGTTTTTTATCGAAACGATATGGGACCAGTGTCAAAAGTTCAAAAATTTTGTTAGCTTCGGTTATCTCAGAAACACTCACTTGCAAATTTTGATCAGAAGACCCTCGTTCGAGGTATTTCCTCCGAAGAGCGCATTGAGAATTCTGCATGCGTCGGACACCCGAAAACTGTGCTGAAACTTCAAAAATTCATATCACCTTGACCGTTCATCCGATCGCGTCGAAATTTTGATTAACGCAAGCAAAATCACGTTCCGGACATTTTTTGTTTGCATTCCGACTTCAAATTCTGCACGGATTAGGCTGCTTTGGACTGTGTACGAAAATCATTTTGATAATCGCGATTAGGACTTAATTGTGGATCCAAGACACTCCAAAGCCCAATTTTTCATATTATAAATTTATTTTACCACTCACAAAATTGGGAGAGGGAATCATTTATTAAATTTAACCCAAGAGCTCTCAATTTTCTCTCAACTCAAAGTTGCACAACCACCTCAAACCACCAACAACCCCCTCAAACCATCGACAACCACCACCGGAATTCCAAAACCACCGCGCCGGAAAACTTTTTCTTATTTTTTCTTCTTCTTCTTCTCTCCTTCTCCGGTACAGCCCCATACTCTTCTATTCCCTCTCAATTCTCAAGGATCAAATCAAGTTTTTCATCAATCGAGAACATTGAAGAGCGTTCAAGGTGTCGAAGTGAAGAGTTGAAGTTTTCCTCTTCATCAATTCTTCAAGGATTCAAGATTCTCCTCTCTTATTATCATCAATTCAACTTTGATTTGGTATTTTCTTAGAGAATTACAAGATTTTTCTCATCAATTTCAACTCAAAGCTTCAAGTACAAGTAAGTGCTTATTTACTTAAGTGTTTATTTTAATCAATTTTTCAATTGTTGAATTTCTTGAAATTGAATATTGAGATTGCTTGCAAATTCCGTGTGGATTCCGATTATAGCATTTATTTTGTTGAATTCATTGATCTTGATCCGTTTTTTGAGCCTTAAAGGTGTCGGTGTGAAACTTTCTACACACTACACACACCTACACTTGTGTTGTGACTTTGCATTGTATTTAGGTACTTGATGTGAGCATTTTGCATCACAAATTATATGATCATGCATCAAGTAATATGTAAATTCTTTGACATGCATTGAATCATTAATTTGAGGCTTATTTCGTGCATTGAAATTGCGTTGAAATGTAGGAACTAACACCTAGTTTTTAGGTACACTTGCACTACACCTACGCATTGCACACAACTCACATACAAACACTTGAATTCATACATTGTGACATAAATTGCATCTTTGGATATCCATGCATTTTCATGTAACATAGTTTAACTAATTTGATGTGGTGTTGTTCAACTTTTATGGCATAAAAATATGTTGAAATTTCACTTTTCACAACACTTTGACACTTTGAACATCTAATTTCTCTCAACATTCTTACATGTTTGCATAGCATTTAGGTAGTATTTGCATTGAGTATGTATCACTTGCACATGATATCACATACACTTGCATTTTTATTCATCTAAATACCACTAAAACACATTGGAAACAAGTTTATTTGAGTTTGGTGGAAAATAACATGACACTTTAAAAATTAATAAAGTCGGACATAATATTTGTTTTGGCTCTAACTTTTAATCCGTAATGCATTTTTTCGAATTTTCTTAATGTAAATCATGTTTCTCGAGCCATACGAAGCTCTCCACACGAACAGTTTCTTGATTTGGACATGTTTCGGTCAAATCTGGGAGCTGCTGACTTTTAGGCGAAAAATATATCTTTGAACAAGATTTGACCGAACCGTCTGCATTTTTGAGACCGTACGCGTGTGCATAGCTTCCGATATTTTTGATAAATCATTTTGATTGTTTTTTTATCTTATTCCTTGTGTTTTGGTTCACTTTTCATATTTATCCATAATGGTATTTTTGACTCGAAAAGTGTCGGAGCGAACCTTTTTTGTACACTACACACACATACATTTGTGGTGTTGATTTTCTTTGTATATAATGTCTAATACTTGTTCTAACCCTCAACTAACCTCTTGACTAATATGTGAGCATGTTTAGGTAGTTGGCGCTTTGATTTAGAACTCTTAATTGAGTCATATAATTAGGATCTCATGGTAGCTAACCGTTAGAGCGACGATTGATTGTTTTGGCTTCATTTTGTGCACGAATATGTTTTAAGCATAATGTTTCTTGTGCATTTCATTTGAGATCATTTAGAATGAGTTAGCTACTGACTTGTATGATTTTATATCTATTTGAATTCAATAGTTGCTTAATTCTCAAGTTTCGATTAACTTGTAATGTTTAGAAGCATGTTTTTCCTTTGTCGTTTGAATTGACTAATTGTAGGAGTGTAATACCATGTGTTCTTAGAAACTTTAGGTTATTTTACTACTATTTAATTGTAGTTAAATGTATATCTTATCTTAGGATTGTAAATAGAATTTCAAAGCTAACTTTTAATAGTTCGATTCTTAGAACTAGTTTTTTAATTGTATAGTTTTTCTAGCTTCCTTTCGCATGTTTAGTTTGTGATCCTTTCCTCCATTTGTTTAGATGTTTAGGAAATCTCTAAAACATGTAGTTGCTGCCATCTATTAAGGATTTACCTCATGCTTTGTTTTCTTTGTAAATAATGCATTTTAAGTCATTTTAGTGTAGATTTTTTGACTTCTAACTACTCTAGATCTCTAACTATGTTTAACATTGCATTTGAGGACTATTATGATGGACTTAGCTCGATTTTGATATTGCTCATGGGTTATTTTGCATTATGTGTGCATTGCTGCCCGGTTTTCCATTCTTATGTTGCTATACACATTTACATTCCATTTCTTCACCTTTGGATCAAATTTTGACATGTGATGTGAATACGCAATTATATTCTTGCCTCCTTGTTATTTTTGACATGTTTGTTGACTTGTGCAAGGTACATTGAGCATGTTTTGGTTAGGTACCTAATCTTGGTACACTAACATACCACTTCTCCCGTGGTTACCACTTTTCCCGTGGTTCTATTTGCGTTTAAACGCATTGTGCTTTGTGTTTTCTCATATTTCTGAGAAACACATATTCTGCTATTTTGTCTGGATGTGTACCTTTGTGCAGGTGTTCTGATTGTTATGAGGACTTGTTTGCTAAACGCACATGCTGCACGATATCACCTTGTGGATTATATTGATCGAGCTGTTTCTTATCATTGCTTTGTTGATGGCAGTTTACTCGAAGTTTTCCGGAGTATTTTTTAGCTCGCAGTGCTCTTCGGATCTTTATCCTTTTGGTATTTATTTTACTTTGTTTACCGCATTCTAGAGAGCATGAGAAGTAGGGTTTTACCACTTTCCTTGCCATGAGAAGTAGGAATAGAGATGTATGAAGGGGCTTCCGTAGTTTGAGCATGTTCAGGAATCCCTCTGGTTTATTTAAAGACCCGTTTAGGGCGCTTCTGTTTGCTAATTGTGTTTGGTTTGTTTAAAATCCTTCATCTGCATAGGGAGGTAATTCTCAGTAAGTGTTTATATTTGTGCTTGCATAGGTTAAGAGTGGTTAGGACACCCGACGTGGCACCACCAAGCAAAGTCCCGCTTTTTATATTTCCTGCTATCGAGTCATGATGATATGATGGGAAAGCGGAAAAGGGTCCGCAATCGACCCCCGCACAGTTCTAGTCCGTGTCAGCTCAGCACACGCGAATCGTGTTGCTTCCTTTATCGAGTCAATAATAATAAAGTGGCAAGAGTTCCCTATTCTAACTCTCCACGCTTTCTTGGGGTTCGCATTTATTGCAGAGCTCGCATCATTTGCTCTTCACACTTGACAATTCATGTCATGCAGTGATACTATTCACAGGAATCAGATGTGTCGGTTCCTGGTTGACTCACGATATGCTCGTTACTGTTCGAGGCTATGGGACTTCCTCCTTTTCCTGCACTTGTGTGCCATTTGTTTGTTTGCATTGCATTGTTTGTGTGCTTCTGTTAAAGCACTTGTTTGCTTCATCCCTTAGGTAGTGATTCGAGATAGACATAGATTTAGGTTACAAACCTGTTCCATTCCATTTTTTCGTCTTCGATTCTACTTCAGGTAGCGAATCGAGATAGACATAGTTTTAGGTTGTAAACCTTTGCCATGTTCCCTTAGGATTCTCTCGAATCTATCTTTAGGTAGTGATTCGAGTTAGACCTTAGGTTGTAATCCATGCATGATAACATTAGGGATAGAGTTAGATAGTTTCCCTTGTTTGTTTTCCCTTTTCTTTTGCATACTTGCATGTAATAAAATTAAAACTTGTTTTCTTTTTTCTTTTGCAAATAAAGCACTTAATAATGGTTCAAACTCCTTTTTTAAGGTAAAAACAACCAACCAATGCAAACTCTTTTTTGCCTATGGGTTTTCTTTTTATGTTTAAAATCTTTTGTATAAAAAACACATAACCCACCAAAACATGTGAGCCGAACTATGACGCTCTGACTTTCCCATTGCACGAGGGAATACGTAGGCATCTTGTCACGGGGCTCGATCGAGCAAACTTTGTAAATACTTCCTTCTTTTCCCCGTGTTTTCTTTATTTTCCTTTTTTTCACATGCATTCTCTTTTAGCATACAGATATAGCAATTAAGCAGTAAATAGATATAAACACACCCATTAGGTAGAAAATAGAAGTGGATACCGTAGAGTACTACGGACGTGTGGGGTGCTAATACCTTCCCTTCACGTAATAGATTCCCTTACCCTATCTCTCGGTCCCAAGACCGTGTCTTATCCCTTTTAGGTTTTCGCGATGCGTTTACCTTTCTCCTTTTGCGAGATAAAAAACGTTCGATGGCGACTTCATTGATATAGTTATCGGATGATGTTCAACCGGTTGTTTCAGATGGCGAATTCACTGGGGATCGTACAGACCTCTTGCTGGTCCGATCAGAAGTTGATCCTAGCTTTTATTTTCATGTCTATTGGGTGTTTATTTATTTGTTTATTTATTTACTCGCTTTATCGCATCATCCTTTGTATGTTTGCATTGCATTCTATGTGGCATATTTATTGCTTTCATATACTGGTTGGGTCATTGACAAAGTTATTCTATTGATTGGGTGAGAGTTACAAGAGGTAAAAGGCCCCATACCCCGACCGAGAGACACATAGGACACCTAGGAATAGAGTGGAACATGTCAGATATCAGATGTAGATCTTGTAGTCTGGCATGTCGTCCATGCTTCAGAGGAGGTTCAATCAGGGGGCTATCATCTTCACGTAGGTGTTATGATGGTAGTTTCTCTAGGCGAACTAGATGCTGGAGTTACCTTTGCCTTACGCAGACCTTAGTTTCACCCGTGAGTTGGGAGGGAACAAATTTTGAACAGGTACAAATGGTGACTATGTTCTGATGGTGACTATTTATTCTGATGGTGATTATATTGGTCCTTCGTTGACATTTTGTTATTGATGATCGTGAGCCTTATGATACGTGGTTCTTGAAACCTGGTTCTCTGGTATTTTCTGTGATATTCTGAAATAATGTCGGACCTTTGATCCTATGATATTTAGACTTGGTTCTTCTATGGTATTTTGAATTGGTGTCGAACCTTTGATCCGTGATATCGTGATTGTTCAGAGATTATGCGCCCTTTATTCAATGGATTGCAGATGTCTTTCGTTGTTATGCTTCGAAATTTTGAACCCATGGTTAATGCACTTGCATTGTAGCATGTTTATTTTTAAAAGAAATGTCGAAAAATAAATGTATACATGTCTAACTCGATATTCATTCATTTCATGCATTCATAACGGTGTTCAAAACTTGGGGATTTCTCTTATTCGCACCTAGTATTTTTCTTCTAATTGTAATCTTGACTTCTTACCATTCCGCGATCGTAATTAAGTGATGGAACAACTTGGGGAATTGGATGAAATGAAAGAACAAATGGGATTTTGATACTAGACATGCAAGATTTGGTCAGGACAAGAACTCTTGAAAGAGGAGAACCATCAATTGAAGACTCAAAATGAGTTTTTATGGAAATTTAATATCGTGTTGAAAAAGGAAGACAAACCTGCACCCGCTTCCGTAACAAGAGTTTCTCTTCCTCCCTATACTTTGGGGGCTTCTTCAAGTCTTGAATCAGGGCATGTATCGCCTCTACCACCTTGTGTTCCGGTATTCTCGCCCGTAACCCGCTATGTTGCTCAGAGAGATCCAAAGGGTAAAGCTCATCAACCAAGGTCATCACAATATGAGAGGCAATTTGATCCCATTCCAATGCTATATGCTCAATTACTTCCTCAATTGCTTAAGTTTTAGTTGGTTGAGCTTCGAATTTTCACGATGCATGGAAAGCTTCCGTGTGATTATGATGAAAATGCTAGTGTGATTTCCATTCAAGCACTCATTGTCACGAGAAATGATGGCGTTGAAGCATAAAGTTCAAGATTTACTTGATGAAGGGATAATTTTTGAAATTCCTGGCAGCAGATACTTGATGTCACAGAGAATGTTATGACACAAGATCCGACATCGCTTTGACAATTCACACAAGAAATATAGAAAGAGTAAACAATAAGTTGTTCACCCAGCTCGGTTCTAACAAACCTGCCCTGAGGCTACCAACAGGATAAAGTTCACTATTAGTAGTATCAATTCAAAGACCCTACAGCCAACCTCACGCTGACACCCTTCCTCTAATCACTCACCCAATGACACTTTACCTAAGTCCCACTTAGATACGAGTTCCTACTCACTCCCTCAATCACCGCAGTTGATATCAACCTATTGTTTAATTGAATTGTGAAGACACACTTCAATAAAATATCTTGATCTTGCTTCAAAGCTTTAATCAAGAGACAAACACCGTGCTTTAAAGCTTTGAGTGATAAACTACCTTACAAAGAAATCCTAGTCCAATGCACTATTCAATTGATAGTTGCTTGGCTCACAAGAGAAACTAGAATTACACAATAACAACTCATACTAACCTTAACAAGACACAAAATACAACTCCGCAATATCTTCAATAAACTCGAGGCGTGGTCAGATTGTAAGGGTTGATTTCTTTATATAGAAGCCCCTAATCTTCGCTTTGGGTTTCATAAAGATAGCTAGGGTTTACTTAATTTTCCTAAAACATGGTTTGTTCAACAACCAATTTAGGTTTAATTAAGATTAACCTAGCAGCCACGTGAGCATGCTTAATAATGTAAAACATAAATAAAATGCTCAACAAACTTCCCGAAAATTCAGAAAATCGATTCGGTATCATCAATCACAATCAATGTCATAACATCCGCCATGACATCGCCTGCTTTTCAGCATTTCCAAAGATGCCTTTAGCTTCCCGCCTGAAGCTGTACTTTACCATCCTTGTCCAAGAGGATTTATCTTCATCTTCAATGTCATGACATCCATCATGACATTGTTAGTTTTAGTTTTACCAAAATTGATGCCAACTTAAAACACTAACAAACCCCTTTGGCATTTTTGGCTAAAACATCTAGTCCTATCGAGTACAAATGCAACAGAAGACTATTTACCTAGTTCTAAATTTCTCTAAGCTTTCTAAGCTTTAAGTACCTAGAACTAATAGAAGATAAATTCTACCCATACAAAATCCCATAATTTTCCCATAGTTGCCCCACATACACTTTACCAAACTTTAACCTGCAAATAATTCCCATACAGCTTCCCAAGAATTAATACTTCCCAAGATTTCTCCCTTTAGCCATAAAGGGCCAAAGAAACCATACAAATTCCTGACTATTGAAAGAGAGTCAATAGAAAAGAAATATACCAAAGAAGTAGTTGTACCAAAGAAGTATAACAGGATACATCATTGTTCGTGAATTACACATCTCAATAAAGGATTACAAACATCCAAACAAAATTGGAAACAAGTGTAAACAGTTGACAGAGTAAACAAAGCATAGGGCGTGGAGGCATCAAGTGCTTTTCTCCGAGGAGGCACTGTGGAAGCTTCTTCAGATCCTTCTTCATCTCGTGTTTGATCGCACCAGAACAAAGATTATCATCATCTTCGATCACCAACCGCACATTATCGTTTTCTCTTCATCCTCAACTCGTGTCCTACCCACTGAGAGATAAGCTCTTCTGCTTCTTTTCAAGTTCTTTGCAAGTTGCTCTTAGCACAACAATGACATTTGCTTTATGAGAATTTTCTTTGACAGTTGATGTCTCCGCAGATGTCATGACAATGTCCGACATGTTTCTGGAACAAGCTTGTAGTGGAAGCCAAAGGCAGGTTCTTTGCGATCGAATCTGCTACCAAGAATGTCTGGATGTTGATCAATCATAATTCCACACAGGGAGGGAAAAGCTATTGGTCCTTGATGGCATAGTCATAGCATGCTTGAGTGTCTCGATCAAATATGTAGGATCCATAGTAAAAGGAGGCCCGAAAATTACCACGATAAATGAATCTTCCCAATCCATTGGAGATGGTGGATTTGTGATTGGTGGAACCCAAAGTAGCACCAATCTTATAGTGCATAGCAAACTTGACACCCGCTTGCTTTGCAGAGAGCTTTCTCTTTAGAGGCCATTGCCTTACCTGTTTGGCTTGATAGTTTGGCATCTTGTTGTCGGCTCAAATCACGGTAGTATTCTCGTGTCGCTTAGGTATTCTGACCACTTTGAGAAAACCGACTTTTCTCCCTCACATAAACATTGTAATCATCGAATTTCTATCCCACACCGTTGAGAGATTGACAATAAACTCTCTCACCGTAGTTTCATAGCGCTTGAGAGTTTTCTACTGCTTTCACCGCCCCGCCTCCTTAATCAGTTAATGATCTCCTTGCACCCGCAGCACTCCTACTCACCTCTTCCAAGGCAATCCTCTTCAGCAAACATACTTCCATCTCCAAAGATTTTCGTGGATGATGGAATGAGATGTTGTCATTGCCACTTCAGCACTTGGAAAGCTTCCCAAGAGTTGCTTCTTTGGATGAATGTCATGACATTACAACATCAAACTCGTAGCCTTGATCGTAATCCACTGTCTGTTCCTTTCTCTTTTCACAATAGGTGTTCTCTTTGGTTTAGAGTCACCACCAACAGTTTTCACTCTACTTCTAGAAGAACCAGCCTTGTGATACTTCTCGCTTTGTCCACAAGCTCAAGATCCTTTCTGTGGCTGCAGGACCCGCTTTTCCTTTTCTCTTCATCATTCTTTTTGCAATGCTTGGATTGACATTGGCAATAAGATCATTGTCGAGAACATTTCATCTAAATCAATGACCTGAGGTTCGCTATGGTTAGATTCTTGAACCGGTGACTCTTCCAAAATGTCCGTAATGTAGTCATCGTGGACCGTACTCAGGAACACTTTGGTGATTCTTCAAGAATACCATCGTAAATATAGTCATCGAGTTTTATTGGCAACATTTTGTGGGACTCTCAAGAATTTGCCGAGATCTCATCTTCCTTATCGCAGAGATTTTAATACAAGCATCATCAATACCTACTCGCACTTTTAACGTAGTGTCTCTCATTGTTCTTGGCAAATCAACATGATCACCGATGTCTTGACATCCTCTCGTGACATTCGGATCAACGCAAGCTGGGCTAGCAGACTTTCATTTAAAGGGACCGAGACCTGTGTACATATTGATTCTCATTTAGGATACTCATCACTATTCTAGCTATTGCTACATGCGCAGACCTAGACCTCTCGGGTTCACCTTTCGGGAAACAAGATGATGGAATGAGGTCTTACTGTGAAGGATGCTTGTGATCTCTTGCATTTCTTGGCGCAATTTCAACTTTTCTCGATCAAGAGCTATTGCAATGGAACCCTTCAGCTTTAGCTTGCATGGATTCAACTTTTTCCCCGACTTCACCCATGGAGGAGATGAAGATCCCGATTGTTGGATGATGAGGAAGGTGAAGACATTTTTCACGATGGTTTTGAGAGAATGAGAGCGATAATGGCTAGGGATTTAGAGTTTCTTTTAGGAAGTAAGAGTGATGCAACTTTCAAATGGAGAAACTCTATATAAGGATGTCCCTTCCTATTCTTGGACTTTTTAAATGGGGATGAAAGTACCTAAATGCCCCACTTATGAGTAATTGAAATACCAAGCCCAATTCATCCCTGTTGTAGACTCGCTAATTGCTACAAATTCATGACAAATCTCCAATTTGTCCCTAAAGTTCTAAACCGACCGACCTTAAGAACTTTAATAATACACATACACCGTCATGACATCCCAGATGACATTGTACTCAATCGCTGTTCCGCTTTATCCGTATCACACTAGAACAATTACACGCCAGAGTTCGCTCAACATTGTATAGGACCACACGCTTTTTCTTCTTGTTGATCCAAGGAATGAGATTACTTCAAGGAGACACCTCCAAATACCAAGTGATTATCATGGATCAAGTTGCCATGATTTTTCCCTCCCAAAGAGGACATCATCCAAGACTTTTCTCCGTAACATTTGACAAGGAGACACTTGTCAACCTATCATGCCGTAACCTAGTACTTTGCTTCAGACTTCATGAGTGATCAAATGTCCGACACTGAGTGTGACATTCCGATTTCATGTCCAAATTTTACAATTTTCACAGATTTTCCCTTTCCCAAGAGAATTCTTGGTAATCTTCCACTCCTTCTATGGAACCGATCCTTTTCATTCCTCCAGGTGTGGCTGATCGCTTCTTGTTGCCCCAACTTCACTTTCATCTTTGTCTGTCAGAGAAATATATGGCGTATGAGGTTCTCGACTCCACAAGTAGTAGCTTGTCCTTGATCTGACACCTCTCATAATCACTACTTGATCATCATTGATCACAAGACATTCAGCCTTAGTGAAGTTGACTGTGTATCCCATATCACATAGCTGACTTATGCTAATGAGATTTGCAATGACCTTTACCCAAAAGATTCATCTGTGTTTGAACCTGCATCATTGAGTTTCCAACACCTTTGATTTCTCCTTTAGCTCCATCTCCAAAGGTAACAAGGCTGGTAGAATGAGGCTTAACATTATTGAGAAGATTTTTGTCTCCAGTCATATGCTTGGAACACCCACTGTCAAAGTACCAATCTTCCTTGAAGGTATTCTAAGAGAAGACCAGTATCGTAGTCGTAGTCTTCTTCTTCTTCCACCGGAGAGTGTGATGCCTTGTTGGACTTGGGTTTCACATAAGGAACTTGATTAGATACCCATGTAGCCTATAGCAGGTGGACTTTATGTACAAACCTTCCACAATAATAACATCCCATCTTTGAAACTTTTGGATCAGTTTCTATGATTTTGATGTTGAACCCAATGTTGTGACATCTCGCTGACATTGGTTCATTAGGTCCGTTTCTTCCTTTTGTTATGACAAACTTAGTCTTCATATACCCCGTGGCACCTGTTCACTGGCTTGTGATATGACATCTTCTTTGTCATTGACTTCCTGTGTTTGTTCCATTCCCCGGTTATTTGCAAATCTCTTTGCAAATACATAGCTCGAGCTACATATTTCTGCTTTTGGTCAGGACACCCGCTGACATTGTTTTCCTATGTCTCTTCTTCTTAATGTCACCAACAAGTTGCTTTTCACCACATATCCTAGACCATGCTTATTTCTCGATTTCGTCAAGTCAAGAATTTCTTCCAACTTATCACATTCGATGTCAACATTTTGACAGACTTAGACATCCGATCAAGTTTGAATCAAGATAACAATATCACTATCGAGATGATTTATAGTGGTCAGGTTTTCCTCTTTCTCACCTTCAACTTCACATCTCTCCTTCCAACTTCTCAATCGCCTTTTCTCCTCATTTTGTCGACATGTTTCACCATTTTTATACACATTCCTCGTAGTTTTCAAGAAGCTCTTCAAATGTCACTCCTCATCACTAGAATCCATATCGAGTTGTACACCTGTGGAGAGCAAAGGAAGTTTGGCACCTTCTTCCTCGATTCACTTCAATCACCATCGACCAAGTGACACCATTCCTTTCTTTTGTTTCTTTAGAAAGGTAAATTTTAATATGTCCAAATCCTTCACATTCATGACATTGACTTCACTGCTTTGACTTCCTTTTTTCTCTCGACCGATCTTCACTGGAGTCATAAGATCCGCTTGATGTCGATGAAATGTCCTTGACATTTGACCTTGACCTTGATCAATTCTTGATGAGCTTGTTGAACTGCCTTCCAAGCATAGCTATAGCTTTTATATCTTCTCTCTTCATCACCCTTCTTGCATCCTCTTCAGATTGGATACAAGGGCTATGCTTTTATTCTTCTTATCAAGATTCTCACCGATTCCCATCTCAAAAGTCATAAGAGATCCAACAAGTTCTTCAACCTTCAAGTTGTCGATGTCCCGCCTCCTCTATTGCGCTTACTTTCATTGCAAATCTCAAGGATCCGAGAATTTTCCTTACCAATTTCTCCTCCGACATCTTTTCACCCGTAGCCCCCGAGGTGTTGGCTATTCCAAGATATTCATGTGGAACTCATGAATAGTCTCATCTTCTTTCATCTTCAAATTTTCAACTGTAGTGAGCATCCGAGTCTTGACATCTTCACCTTGGATGTCCCTCATGAGTAGTTTTGAGGGTGTCCCACACATCCTTGGCCACCACATTGATGAACCAATGAAGATATTTCACAATACCATTAAATAAAGCATTCAATGCTTTAGAATTCTGTGGCAAGCTCTTCCTCTTTGCTCCATTCTTCCTCGTGTTTCAAGACAAGAGTCCCATCTTTCTCAACCTTGGTGGATGTTTCCATCCTTTATCGCAGCCTCTCCAAGCCTTGATATCCACCGATCTTAAGAAGGCAACCACGAGGCTTCCAAGACTCATAATTAGACCCATCCGAATAGGTGGTCTACCTCCAAACTCGCTTTTATCCATTATGCCGTAAACTATTATCCCTAGATCTCACCTGTAATCAAGGTGGTGCCCGCCCTGATACCAATTGAAATTCGGCAGCAGATACTTGATGTCACAGAGAATGTTATGACACAAGATTCCATAACGCTTTGACAATTCCACATAAATATAGAAAGCAGAATAACACAATAAGTTGTTCACCCGCGGTTCTAACAAACCTACGCCCGAGGCTACCAAGCCGTGGATAAAGTTCATATTAGTAGTATCAATTAAAGACCCTACGCCCAACTCACAGCTGATGCCCTTCTCACTTAATCACTACCCAATGACACTTTTACCTAAGTCCTACTTAGATATGAGTTCCTACTACCCCCTCAATCACCGCAGTTGATATCAACCTATTGTTTAATTGAATTATGAAGACACACTCAATAAAATATCTTGATCTTGCTTCAAAGCTTTAATCAAGAGACAAACACGTGCTTTAAAGCTTTGAGTGATAAACTACCTTACAACAAATCCTAGTCCAATGCACTATTCAATTGATAGTTGCTGGCTCACAAGAGAAACTAGAATTACACAATAAATCAATTACTAACCTTAACAAAGACACAACAACCTCAATATCTTCAATAAACTCGGAGGCGTGGTCAGATTGTAAGGGTTGATTTCTTTATATAGAAGCAGTCCAATCTTCATTTTGGCTTCCATAAAGATAGCTAGGGTTTACTTAATTTTCCTAAAAACATGGTTTGTCAACAACCAATTTAGGTTTAATTAAGATTAACCTAGCAGCCACGTGAGCATGCTTTCTAATAATGAAAAACATATAAAATGCTCAACAAACTTCCTGAAAAATTCAGAAAAATCGATTTGTATCATGTCACATCGAATGTCATAACATCCGCCATGACATCGACTGCTTTTCGCAGAATTTCACACGCCTTTAGCTTCCCGCCCGAACAGATTTTTACCATCCTTGTCCAGAGATTTATCTTCAATCTCTGAATGTCATGACATCCATCATGACATTGTTAAAGCCTAGTTTTACCAAAATTGATGCCAACTTAAAACACTAACAATTTTGTTTACTCCCACGGGTTTGAGTGTGCAAATCAATATCACCCCAATTTCTGATGTGATTATTTTGGCTGCTGCTATGCCTCAAAAGCAAACTTATACTCCCAAGCAGGATAATCAACAACGACCAAAGGTGCCAAGGAAATTTGATCCTCTCTCGATGTTTTATACTGAATTGTTTTCTCATCTTATGGAACTGAAGTTGATTGAATTGCGTACTTGGAAAGTTGATTCAAATAAGTTGCCAAAGAATTTCAATGCCAACGCTCGGTGCGCCTTCCATTCTAACGGGCAGGGGCATACTATTGAGAATTGTATGGCTTTCAAATGGTGCAAGACCTACTTGATTCTGAGGCTTTTAACTTCGGACCAGCACCAACACCTGATGCTATTCAGCCGCCATTACCAACTTATGCTGACACTACTGTCAATGTTATTGTTAAGGATGGAAGTTTGAACCTGGTTAAGGATGTAAATCTGATGGCAACTCCTTTATCCTTTGTGAAAGAGCATTTGTTGAGAAAGGGTGTATTCCCATGTTGTGGTATTGACAACGAAGATTGGATGACCCATCCATAAGGTTGTAAATCCATGAGAGATAAAGTGCAAGATCTGCTTGATGCAAAGGTTATCATATTCACACCAGATGGTCAGGTTCGGGTGCTCCTCTGACTCAGTGAATGTCGAAACTTCAAAATGCTCAAGTAATAAGTCCATTCGGAGACTACTCTCCTCAACAATGGAAATTTTCAGTTTTATTTTGCATTCTCATTTGTAATCGTTCTTGTTTGATTCATCACTTAATTGTATGCAAAAACTTGTTCATTCTTGAATATTAATCATAATGCATTGAATATGTTTGTCTTGAATTGATCCATTCGTATTCACTCTTATTTGTTTTTAAATGCTTTTGATGCTCAACTCTTGTAAATAAAGCAAAAACTCTATAGGGAGGATGATGAACAATATACCAAGAGTCTCAAATGGTATGGCTTTCGAATAAAAACCTTGCTGATGATGGTGCATTGTTTCAAATTCCTAAACACCGAGATATAAGGAGATAGACCTTCGTTAATCCTTTCGAGCCTTGAAATATGAGTTTTTTCTATTCTAAAAACCTCAATTTTTAACCCGTAGGTGGTAGTGTTCAATTAACTTGATCGAGCATTTAAATCTCATCAGGAGAGTACACTCAAGGATCAACCGCAATTGTTGTCCTTCATTTGTCAAGAGGCCGAAAAAAATCGTAAAACCCCAATGGGTATTTCTCGTCCATCAAAGAATAAGGTAGTCACACCTTAACAAAGAGTCAAATGACTTGGTTTCACACGACTTGTTCAAAAAAGAAAAAAAGTAAAGAAAAGAAAAGAAAGAATATGATATTGCAAATCAAAGAATAAGGTCGTGTGATCATATACCAAGAATGAAAGAGGTGAGTGACTACCATGTCCGAAAGTAAGATACCTCGTTGGTTCCCAATTATTGTAAACTCCCTGTGAAAGGCGAGTGCTCGTATTGAGTTAATTGAATGTAGGAATGGAGAACATCATGGAGAATGGGTGGGCACAAAATATTTTGAGCCTTAAATATTTTTTTTCAAAACCGTAAACCGTGCCATGCATACAACCTTTAAAAGCCCTAATTGAAGCAGTTTAATTTGAAAGCTAAACTGTAACCCAGCCGCATTCGTTTTGACATCCGTTAATTTCAAGACAAGATTGGAAGATATATAGTAAATTTATTAGTTCAGAGACAAACTTGCTTCAAGGATGTGTTGAAGATCGAACGCTTTTTTTTTAGAGTGTTCCTAATCAGGGACATGCTTTCTATTAACTCCGTTGAGCATAAGAAGATTAATTTGTCAAGGGATTTGGAACAGGCTGTGTGGAAGTTCTGATTGCCTAAATGTTTCTGTTGAGCTATGGTGTACCATTTGTAGTTGGTTCCATGAGATGGATTCTTTCAAATGTCTTCTCCGAGCGAAGCGCATCATGTTGAATAATTGTGTGTTAGCCTGCATTCCAGATATAAGACAATTACCCTGATGAGGTTTGGTCTTCAAAATCTGTGAGTCTCTAATCTCTCCGCCAGCACGAGGTGAGGAATTGAGTTATTGAAACCCCGTGAAGCAGGGGCAGTATCCCATTGATGGTACTCAATTGAGAAGAATTATCTCAGTGTTTGATTTCCCAGAAGGGTAGAGAAACATGTTGATGCTCTGTGGAGTGAGTTATGATTAAACCGGGGCAGTTACGTCGAGATTCTGACAATCTCTCAAAGTGATGATCAATTCGGTGAAATTATGTCGAGATTCAGAAATCTCTCAATTGATGAGTAATCTGGGGCATTTAAGTCGGGATTATATCCCTCAAATTTTCAGTTATGTCAAGGTTGACTAATCTCTTCGAGAATCTGTTGATTAGAGGAGGATCTTTTTAGAATCCAAAGATGCAGGGGCAAGTTGTCTTTCTGTAATTCACTCCGTGCTTGGAGATATTGTTATGACTTGCAACTTGCAGTCACGTGATGGGTTATCAGTATGGGGTCCCTTTTCCCCAATGAAGAGTACATCTCAATCCAGGTTCATCCCCTATGAAGCCAATTCTCGCTAATCTATTTTCGGAAGGTCCTCGATGGACTGATTTTATATCGGTGATTCGCGCTTCGACATATTGATATTGTCGTACTCCTCATTATAAGTGTCGATATTGGTTGAGGCTTATCCCCAGTGGGTCGATTCTCAAACAGGATTCATCACCAGAAGGGTCTGATGGGTTGGTTTGTTCCCCAATGATGCACACTTCGACGCATCGACGTTATCATAATCCCCAGTGCAAGTTAGGGGTACCGATCTCAGGTAAATCCCCTGTGAGGTCGTTGATACCTCATTCCGTGAGAAATTTCAAAGGTGAATGTCCGTTAATTCTCAAATCATCCCAATAGAAGGTTCTAGCCTTTTCTCAAAGAATATAAGTGTATCAAAGAAAATTTGATCATGTATTTTGTTATTGCTAATAGATTAATCAAGAAATTTGAATATGTGAATCTAACACATATTCCTAGAGTTGATAATCAAGAAGCAAATGACTTGGCTCAGATAGCTTCAGGATATAGGATATCAAAAGAAAAACTCCAATACCTCGTAGAAACAAGAGGTAGAATAATGGCTACTAAATTATCACCATTAGACTTAGAGAATTCAAATTGTTATGCAGCCGAGAAGAATTAAGTACTAAGCATAGATGCTTTAGTGCATACGGACAGCGTAATCCCATAGTAAATTATTTGAGATCCTTCAAGGAGTACAGAGAGAAAGGTCAAATACAGAGCATTGTCTTATGTGTTAATAGGAAATGAATTGTTTAAGAAAACCCCAGAGGGACTCTTACTCAAATGTTTAGGGGAAAACGAAGCGTATCTAGCCTTGTCCAGTGTGCACAGTGGGGTATGTAGCCTTTTAGAGGATGGGCATTAGATTTAATTGGTGAAATTCGACCAACATCATCCAAAGGACAGAGATATATTCTTGTGGGTATAGACTATTTCACAAAATGGGTCAAGCAATTTTTAGCGAATGCGACCAAGAAGCTATTATAGAATTTATCCAAGCAAATAATTTACTGGTTTGGGATACCGTAAAGTATCACACAGATCAAGGTTCACACAGATCTAAAAATGCAAGATTTCGCACAAGAAATGGGATTCAAGTTGCTTACGCTAACACCTTATTATGCCCAAGTAAATGGTCAAGTAGAAGCAACCAATAAAGTCATAATAGGTTTGATAAAGAAGCATGTAGGTCGAAAACCAAAAATTATAAAACCCTGGACCAAGCTCTATGGGCGCGGTTCGAACATCTCCTAAAGAGGCAACGAATACTACTCCGTTTCGACTTACATTTGGACACCACGTGTTGCCATCAAATACATCTACAACAATGTAATCAAAAACAAACGAATATATGACCAATATTGGGAAATGATGATGAATGAGTTAGTAGATGTAGATGAAGATAGGCTACATTGGAAGTTATGAGAAGACAGAAAGAGAGAAGCTAGTTATAATAAAAGAGTTAAAAACAAGGTATTCTCAACTAATGATCCGGTATGGAAAGTCATTTTACCTATGGATAAAAAGAACAAATTTTAGGTAATGGTCACCCCATTGGTGGGACCTTTTCGTGTTTTGAAAACATTTTCAATAACGCTATGAAATAGAGGAGTTAGCAGAAGATAGGAAATTTTAAAGGTAAATGGGAATACTTAAAAAGGTATAAAACCATAATTTGCAAGAGATTCGACCATTTTAATAATTAGATGGTCGATAAATAGAACCAAGAGAGTATTACATAAATACCAAAATAAGTTATGGTCGAATTACAGAAATATATAATAAGAATCTTAACATTGCAAGGAAGTGAAAGGAGCGTCTCAGACGCCTCAGCTTAATTTGTTTTTTGTGCTGATTTTACATTGAGTCGCATTTCGATGCTTTGTTCTTTTTAATTTCTTGGTCTATCTTCAAATTTACCCATTTGTTGAAGAAGACTTTGTGTGACTAGATTTGCAAGCCTGGTCATCAACAGACTAAAGTTGTTTGTTCATTTTTTGCATCTTTCAATCTTCTCGTTTCAGCTCTTCAATCCGAGATTCCCAAACAAGATGGGGACGATCCAAAACGCCATGCCCTGCCTTTGGCTTGGTTTCTGGGCAAGCCTCACAACCGCTTAGTAAGCTTCCTCAGTCTGGTCATACTGTCATACCCCAAAATTTTCCTCCATCTTCTCAAGATATTCCATACATCCATACTCAAGGATTCCTCAAGGGTTGATCGACAAACCTCTCCTAGACAATCAACCCAAACTAGGGTTTGGTATTCTCGATCAAGATGGACTTCCAACATCTCCAATGGTCTTCATGCCTCCTCATATGCTTCAAAGATTCTCCATGTCAAGTTTCAAGCCTCACAAGTCAAGTTTCCTCGCACAATTGCTCGATGGTTGAAAATCAACAGATTGGACAAAAAGTCAACTGTGGTCAACATACAACAAACTTCATAATTTTTGGTCAACATCCTCATTTTGAAGTTACATTCATCATTTGATCAAGGGTTGATCATGATTCATCAAGAAAACTCAAGATTTGCTCAAAAGTCAAACTTTCTAAATTAGGGTTTCTTAGTGAAAAGTCAACCAAACTTTGATGAGCATACTTCTTCATACTTTCTCGTAAATTTTTCCACCACCTCTTGTTTTGAAGGAAATTCAATTTCTACAACTTCATGTCTCACAAGAATGTTCAAAAATGCTTCATTTGAAGGTATGGATCAAAACATTACAGTCCTTTTCAAAGTCAACAAAAGTCAACATTTTGTTTTGAAGATATATTGAGCATGGAAACCCAATTGAGATGAAACCAAAGAGGTTGGTTAGAGGACTCTTTAGATTTCCAAAGTCCAAGAACACTCAAAAATGTGGAAAATTGAGCAAGATACACTATTCGAAGTTGGGCAATTTTTGACAATTGCACAAAAGGAGATTTTGGTCAAAATGCAAAATTTTCCAAATGGGCCTATAATCTTTTGATCCAAACTTGTTCATGACATTATTTGTGACTCATAAATGCTTGGCCATGGCAATTTTCTATTTTATTAATTTATTTTTGAATTTTAAACCATTTAATTCAAAATTAAATTATATAAAATATGAAAATAAGATATTTTTTCAAGGAGTGATTTTATATCATGCTTGAGGTCCAAGGAAGCCCAAACACATACCAATTTTGCATTATCATTCATTTAAGAGAAATCAAATTTTTTTTCAAAAATTTGATTTTATTTGAAAATCATTCAATGCATTCAAAATCAAATCTTTTTCCTTGTTTTTCCTCTCTCTCAAATCACTTATAAATAGCCAAAGAATACACAAGAAGAGACACGAAACCCTAGCCCCATACACAACCCTCACTTTGCAAAATTTTTCAAGAATCATCAAAATCGAATTTTGAGTTTCATCAAGTTTCAAAACAAACCATCCAATCTTGTTCTTGAGGTCTCGTGAGTCAACCATACTTTACTCGTCAAATCATCCCAAATCAAGCCATCTTGCTCACCGTTTGGAATTTTTCTTATTTTTGATTTTCATTTTCGCATTACTAATTGTTTTAATTGATTGTATACACTGTGGTAATTATTAGATCATGATAGATGTGTTACATGTGAGGTTTCAACGATAAATCGTGATTGCCATTATTAGGGTCCAAGAGTCGAAGATTCGAAACTCAGATCCGTCAGACAAAAAGGACCTCACCATCGTGATCGAGGGGTCAATTAGTTGATTCGGGTACTTGTTTTGCTTTTAAACGATGCATTTTTAGGTTTTTCGTGTTGATGTTTGCCGAAGAAGACGACTGAGCTGTGGCTCCCATGGCACGAACGGCTGGACTTGCAGGATTCTGGCGTGGGGTAATCGCGTGTTTCGATTGGCTCTAATGTCAACCCAGACCCCACGCGTCGACTCTCGGTTTGACTCAATTCCAAGACGTGAATCGTTCAAAAACATTTGATTTTGGCTTTTCTAACACCAAATGCCAAGTGTCCAAGTGGTTAAGGCATGGACTGTGCAAAGATACCCTCCAGGGTCACGAGTTCGAATCATCCAGGGACCAGTTTTGTTTTTCTTTTCACAAACTCAATTTCTTTTCATATTTTTCTATATTTTCTTTTTATTCAATATTTTGCATTCATTTTAATTTTTTCAATAATTTTTATCATGCATTAAAAATACCAAAAATATTTTTCTTTTGCATTATTTTAAAATGTTTATTTAATTTATAAAATTAAAAATATTATTTTGCATGCATATTTAATTTAATTCTAATTTATCATTTAAATCACTTTTAATTAGTTTTTAATTATTAAATTAAATCCAAAAATTATTTTAGCATATTAATGTTATTTAGCATGAAATATTTTTCTCATTTAAAAATTTTATTTTTACTAACATTTTCTCTTATTCGATTTCGTATTTTCGATTTTCATCTTTTCACAAGTTATCCTGCTTCGGACGATTTCTTTTATCGCTTTTTCAATTATGTAATTGCTTATGGGATGTAATAGTTTAATTAGGCTTTTATTTTCCGCAGTTTAAATTATGTATCGCCCAAAGCCATGTAATAGCGTAGGATTTATCTTTCCGCACTTTACATTCCGCATTTTAATTTCCGCACTATAAACTGCTAGTAATTAGGCGGTATGGCAAGATAAAAATGAACATAGCTCACTAATTTCAAGATAACATATCTGAATTCAACACACTTTTCACACATGCACCCTTAGGGTAATTCTCTCGCTGCTTTACGAATTAAATGGTCATGTCCTCGAACGTAGAGGTATTCTAGCACCGCTGTTTCAAACAAATCATCATAGTCCCTTCGATACAAAGATCATAGACCCACGATGTCGCCTCCGAATACATGATCTTGACCCTCGATTGTCGCCTACGAAAAATGATGATAGTCCCTTCGAATGTGCTAGGATACTTCCTACAAGTTGCCTTCTATGACCATCCGATGTCCCTTCGAATGTCCCGCTTACATCCAACGAATGGAGTTACCTACCAACTAATGGTATGGATAGCACTATTCTAAAGGAACGTAAAATAACACGAAAACGACCAATTCTGAGTAGGTAATAAGACTTTTAGTTGCTTGCTCTATCAAAATACTTTTCACACCTCACACTTTTGTCAAAGTTCAAACTCTTTTCAAAACAAAACATTTCCGAACACTTTGTATACATTCCTACATGAATCATTACAAAGTCAAAGCGAAATGCCTTTTCAAAACATTTTTCAAACACACAGAAAGCAATTTTAAAGTGATCTAAGAGCAACTAAGAGCCCGAGATAACTACGGATGGAAAGGGGTGCATACCTTCCTTTTCATAACCTTCTCCCTACTCGTAATCTAACGAAGGTCTTTTTCCGTACTTTTACCTTCCCTTAATGGATAAAAGAAAAGTCGGTGGCGACTTTGCTATCCGACATTTGCGATACAAACTACAAAGTCAGTTCACCGTGTTACGTAATCAAGACTGCTGGGAGACACCCTAAAGAGAATGCCTTAGGGATTTCTAGATCACTTTTATTGCTTTTTGTTTGACTTGTTTGCTTTATCTTTAAGGGTGCTTGGGTATTATATTTGTGGGATCCTACACCGATCCGGTTTCCTTTAGGTAAGTAGCAATAAATCGTCAGACCGTTAGACGTATATCAAACTCAACATGATGGCTACGCAGCGTGTGACACTTTGGATGTCCCGATACTCTTCATTCCCAAGTTGAGGATAGTATTTGGCTTCGGTGGTGTCATCAAGCACTAACTAAACTTTTAGAACCTTAATTGACCCATCTTGGCCATTAGAAGGTAGTGAGATGGCCGGCTTTGGTGCATTGTTGGTTGATACTGATTACCATTAAGACCGACTTTTGGGATATTTTCTCGACCACTTGGTAGTCGATTGAAATAAACGCCTACGAAAGATCAATGATGTGAGATTCCTAGAACCCTACATTATTATAGGACAGATGAACCAACTCAAACTTTTGGGGTAATCACCTATACCTCATGCAAGCCTTAAACCTAGGCTCATTGTGTGAATTGTTTGTGTGCAAACATGACATCATGACATCATTCGCATTGCATATCATTTCTAACTATTTCAAGGACCTAGGATTTATCTTTGCTCTTTTGTAGGAATTATGGCTTCTAGAAAGACTATCCGAATCAACTTCATGGGTATACCTTCTCACTCAAAGAATTGGTTTCGAAATTCCACCATGCTCGCTCATCAAAAGACATGGTTATCTACTTGATTTGGTTATCTCCGGTTTTGAAGAAGATATGATGCATGTCCTATTCCAGCTTCTTTGATCCGAAACACCATTGCTTTACATTCCTGATTATCGCTTGGTTCCTACCTTGGAAGAGTTCTCTGTACTTGGGTCTATTCTTGACCAAATGCCATTCACCGGTTTAGAAAAGGTTCCTAAGTACGAAGACATTGCATCAGCCTTTACATCTTAAGCGTATATCAGAAGCCAATTGGGAAACCAAGTGGAGTTAAGGGTTTACTTCCAAGTTCTAATTAAGAAAGCCCGAGAATTCCTCAAAGTTATGAGTTTCATGCATTTGACATTGGCCCTTGCTAATCTATGGTTTGGTTCTATTTCCTAACTCGATCAATTCATAGATGTCAACGCCATCAAGTTGTTTCTTACCCAATAACTGCCTACTTTACTTGGAGACATCCTACATTCTCTCCACACTGTACTATCAAAAGACAAGGAACTCTCATGTGTTGCATACCGTTACTTTCCGGTGGTTTATTTCGCACCTTCCTCCATCGCTTTTGAAGAATGAACAAAGGATGAAGTGGTCTCAAAGGTTAATGTCACTCTCTCATTCGGATATCCGTTGGAATCTTTTCTCTCAAAAGGACTTCACCTTCATTGAGCTGTGGAGAATTCCTAATGTACCACTACTTGGTATAAGGAGGTATTACTTACAACCCTTCTCTAGCTCTACGCCGTTTGGTTTTGCTCAAGAGATGGTCCTCATGATATGCTTCTCCAAGATATTGTGTTCGATACAATCACGATCTCCAATTACCGACGAAGGTTCATACACGCTTGGGGCATGGTAAAGAAGACCGATACCAAGACTTTGGGGCACAAAACTCCATTCCTTGGGAACCTTACTCAAATGGTGAGAGCTCGAGCTCAAACCTCATGATGCCATTCACACTGCTTTTACCAAGAATTATGGAACTCTATAGGTGACGTATCCTACCGTTCTCCATCCCGACATGCTCACCGATTTTGAAGACTTGAAGAGAGATCGATTCACTTAAAGAAGAAAGGGATACCTTTGAAGCTCAATGTTATGCAAGTGAGAAGAAGAGTTGACAAGCTACCACGAGGAGCGAAGCATCAACGCCACCGCACCAAGAGGAAGCCCATGGGAGACTTAGAGCTTTAGGATTTATATGTTTTCTTTTATTGTTTTGAACTATCTTTAAAAAAGAAAAAGAATAATAAAAAGTACTAATAAATGTTTGTTCATTGCTTGTTTAACAAATTTAAATCTCTAAGGTCCTTGAAAACATTGCATTGCATTCGCATAAACATTGCATATCATAGCATAACATTGCATCACGTGTACATTGAAGATTGGTTTTCTCATTTGCTCGCTATTTATTTTAGCGTAATGG
>CM038792.1:170619239-170704732 GCA_021764765.1 Vicia sativa | reverse complement strand
CCTCTGATGACTATATTTCTGATAGTATTCTTGAAGAATCAAATTAGCAAAGTGTTCCTCCGTATACCCCCCGATGACTAAGCATTTCCGACAAAGATTTTGAAGAGTCACCAGCTCAAGAATCTAACCACTTAACTAACCTCCAATCATTGATTTAGATGAAATGTTTTACAATGATCTTATTGCAATGTCAATCCAAGCATTAAAGAATGATGAAGAGAAAAGGAAATAGGCAGTCACATTGCAGCTCGAAGGATATCGAAGCTGGACAAAGTGTGAAGTATCACAAGACCGGTTCTTCTACAAAGAGAAGTAGAGGAAAACTGCTGGTGGTGAACTTTTAAACCAAAGAGAACACCTATTGTGAAAAAGAGAAAGGAACTCAACCAGTGGATTCTCGATCAGGCTCTGAGTTTGATAAGTTGTAATGAATGTCACCTCACATTCATCCAAAGAAGAAGGCAACTCTTGGGAAGCTTTCCTGCGGCAAGTGGTACTGATAACATCTCATTCCATCATCCTGAAAATGCTGGGAGATGGAAGTATGTTTGCCTGAAGAGGATTGCCTTGGAAAGAGAGCGAGTAGGAGTGCTCTGAGTGCAAGGAGATCATTAACCTGATTAAGGAGGGTGGATTGATGAAAAGTAGAGAAATCTCAAATCGCTATGAAACTCTAGTGAGAGAGTTTATTGTCAATCTCTCAACTGACTGTGGGGATAGAAATTGTGATGATTACCAGACTGTTTATGTGAGGGGGAGAAAAGTCGTTTTCTCCAAAAGTGGTCATGTGACATTTGTAAGGCACGAATACCTACAGAGCTGGAAGAAACTGACAACAAGATCTGCCAAACTATCACTGCCAAACAGGTAAGGCAATGGCCTCTAAAAGGAAAGCTCTCTGCAAGCAAACTGAGTGTCAAGTTTGCTATTCTGCATAAGATTGGTGCTGCTAACTGGGTTCCAACCAATCACAAATCCACCATCTCCAATGGATTGGGAAGATTCATTTATGCAGTAGGTACTCAGGCCTCCTTTTACTATGGATCCTACATATTTGATCAGACACTCAAGCATGCTAACAGCTATGCCATCAAGGGACCAATAGCTTTTCCCTCCTGCCTGTGGAATTATGATTGATCAACATCCAGACATTCTTGGTGACAGATTCATCTGCAAAGAACCTCTTTGGCTTCCAATGCCATAAATCGTTTCCAGGGAAACATGTCCTGACATTGTCATGACATCTGCAGAGACATCAACTGTCAAAGAAAATTCTCATAAAGCAAATTGTTGTGCTGAAGAGCAACTTGCAAAGAACTTGAAGCAAGAAAGCTTAAGTCTGAAAGAGCTTATCTTCAAACGGATAGGACATAAGTTTAGGATGAAGAGAAACGATAATGATGGTTGGTGATGTCAAGATGATGATAATGTTGTTGTTGGTGCGATCAAACACCGATGCTGAAGAAGGATCTGAAGAAGCTTCCTTCCACAGTTCCCTTCTGAGAAGAAAGAATTTGATGCCTCTCGCTTCGCTGCTTACTCACAATCAAGCTTTGCTTTTTGCTTGTTTCCAATTTTGTTTGGATGTTTGTAATCCTTTATTGACAGATGTGTAATTCCGAACAATGATGTATCCTGTTATACTTCATGGTACTTAACTACTTGTTGGTATATTTTTACTATTGACTCTCTTTCAATAGTCTGGAATTTGTATGGTTTCTTTGGCTCCTTTATGGCTAAAAGGGGAAGAAACACTGTGGTAAAGTATTAATTCTTGGGAAATTATTTATTTGTGTTTAAAGTTTGCAAAGTGTATGTGGGGCAACTATGGGAAAATTATGGGATTTTGTATAGAATTATCTTCTATTAGTTCTAGGTACTAAAGCTTAGAAAGCTTAGAGAAATTTAGAACTAGGTAAATAGTCTTCTCGCTGCATTTGTACTCTGATAGACTAGATGTTTTAGCCAAAATGTGCCGCCAAAGGGAGTTTGTTAGTGTTTTAAGTTGGCATCAATTTGGTAAACTAGTTTCATGATGGATGTCATGACATTCACAGATGAAGATAAATCCATCGGACAAGGATGGTAAAAGTACAGCTCGTAATGGGAAGCTAAAGTCGTGCTTGAAATTGTAGAAATAGACGATGTGACAGATGTTATGATATCTGTTATGACATTCCTTGCTCATGGTAGAATCAGTTTTTCCAGATTTTTCAGAAGTTTGTTGAGCATTTTATTTATGTTTTTCTCGTTATTAGAAAGCATGCTACCGCGGCTGCTAGGTTAATCTTAATTAAACCTAAATTGGTTGTTGAACAAACCATGTTTTAGAGAGAATTAAGTAAACCCTAGCTATCTTTATGGAAGCCCAAATCGAAGATCTAGGACTGTTATATAAAGAAATCAACTTACTACAGCCCACGCCTCCGCAGTTTATTGAAGATATTGCAGGTTGTATTTTGTGTACCATATAAGGTTAGTAACAGCTTGTTATTGTGTAATTCTAGTTTCTCTTCTGAGCCAAGCAACTATCAATTGAATAGTGCATTGACTAGGACGGTCATGTAGGCTAGTTTATCACCAAAGCTTTAAAGCACGAGTGTTTGTCTCTTGATTAAAGCTTTCAACAAGATCAAGATATTTTATTGAAGTGTGTCTTCACAATTCAATTAAACAATAGGTTGATATCAATGGTGATCGAGGGGAGTAGGAACTCATCAAGTAGGACTTAGGTAAAGTGTCATTGCAGTGATTAAGTGAGTAACGTCAACCGTGGAGTTGGCTGGTCTTTGAATTGATACTACTAATAGTGAACTTTATCCTCGGCTTGGTAGCCTCATGCAGGTTTGTTAGAACCGAACTGGGTGAACAACTTATTGTGTTATTTACTGCTTTCTATATTTACTGTGTGAATTGTCAAAGCAGTGTCAGATACTGTGTCATAACATTCTCTGTGACATCAAGTATCTGCTGCCAGGAATTTCAAAAATTATCCCTTCATCAAGTAAATCTTGAACTTTATGCTTCAACGCCATACAAACTCTCAGTATCGTGACAAGGTGCTCCAGAATGGAAATCACACCTAGCATTTTCATCATAATCACACGGAAGCTTTCCATGCATCGTGAAAATTCGAAGCTCAACCAACTAAAACTTAAGCAATTGAGGAAGTAATTGAGCATATAGCATTGGAATGGGATCAAATTGCCTCTCATATTGTGACGACCTTGGTTGATGAGCTTTACCCTTTGGATCTCTCTGAGCAACATAAACGGGTTCTGGACGAGAATACCCCGGAACACAAGGTGGTAGAGGCGATACATGCCCTGATTCAAGACTTGAAGAAGCCCCCAAAGTATAGGGAGGAAGAGAAACTCTTGTTACGGAAGCGGGTGCAGGTTTGTCTTCCTTTTTCAACACAGTATTCAGAATTTCCATAACCAAACTCAGCTGAGTCTTCAATTGATGGTTCTCCTCTTTCAAGAGTTCTTGTCCACTGACCAAATCTTGCATGTCTAGTATCAAAAATCCCATTTGTCTTTCATTTCATCCAATTCCCCACGAAGCTGTTCCATCACTTAATTCTGATCGCGGAATGGTAAGAAGTCAAGATTCACAATTCTGCGAAGAAAATACTAGGTCTGAATAAGAGAAATCCCCAAGTTTTGAACACCTGTTATGAATGCATGAAATGAATGAATATGCAGGTTAGACATGTATACATTTATTTTTTCTGACATTTCTTTTAAAAAATAAACATGCTACAATGCAAGTGCATTAACCATGGGTTCAAAATTTCAGCATAACAACAGGCAGCATCTGTACAATCCGCTGAATAAAGGCTGCATAATCTCTGAACAATCTGAATATCACAGTATCAAAGGTTCGACACCAATTCAAAATACCATAGAAGAACCAAGTCTAAATATCATAGGATCAAAGGTCCGACATTATTTCAGAATATCACAGAAAATACCAGAGAACCAGGTTTCAAGAACCACGTATCATAAGGCTCACGATCATCAATAACAAAATGTCAACGAAGGACCAATATAATCACCATCAGAATAAATAGTCACCATCAGAACATAGTCACCATTTGTACCTGTTCAAAATTTGTTCCCTCCCAACTCACGGGTGAAACTAAGGTCTGCGTAAGGCAAAGGTAACTCCAAAGATCTAGTTTCAGAGAAACTACCATCATAACACCCACGTGAAGATGATAGCCCCGATTGAACCTCCCTCCAGCATGGACGACATGCGCCGACCAAAGATCTACATCCGATATCCGACATGTTCCACTCTATTCCTAGGTGTCCTATGTGTCTCTCGGTCGGGGTATGGGGCCTTTTACCTCTTGTAACTCTCACCCAATCAATAGAATAACCTGTACAGCAGCCCAACCAGTATATGAAAGCAATAAATATGCCACATAGAATGCAATGCAAACATACAAAGGATGATGCGATAAAGCGAGTAAATAAATAAACAAATAAATAAACACCCAATAGACATGAAAATAAAAGCTAGGATCAACTTCTGATCGGACCAGCAAGAGGTCTGTACGATCCCCAGTGAATTCGCCATCTGAAACAACCGGTTGAACATCATCCGATAACTATATCAATGAAGTCGCCATCGAACGTTTTTTATCTCGCAAAAGGAGAAAGGTAAACGCGATCGCGAAAACCTAAAAGGATAAGACACGGTCCTGGGACCGAGAGATAGGGTAAGGGAATCTATTACGTGAAGGAAGGTATTAGCACCCCACACGTCCGTAGTAATTCACGGTATCCACTTCTATACCTAATGGGTGTGTTTATATCTATTTACCGCTTAATTGCTATATCTGTATGCTAAAAGAGAATGCATGTGAAAAAAGGAAAATAAAGAAAACACGGGAAAGAAGGAAGTATTTACAAAGTTTGCTCGATCGAGCCCCGTGAAGATGCCTACGATTCCCTCGCAAGTAATGGGAAAGTCAGAGCGCCATAGTTCCGCTCATACGTTTTGGTTATGTGTTTTTATACAAAAGATTTTAAACATAAAAGAAAACCCATAGGCAAAAAGAGTTTGTATTGGTTGGTTGTTTTTACCTTAAAAAGGAGTTTGAACCATTATTAAGGCTTTATTTGCAAAGAAAAAGAAAACAAGTTTTAATTTTATTACATGCAAGTATGCGAAAGGGAAAACAAACAAGGAAACTATCTAACTCTATCCCTAATGTTATCATGCATGGATTACAACCTAAGGTCTAACTCAATCACTACCTAAAGATAGATTCGAGAGAACTAAGGAACATGGCAAAGGTTTACAACCTAAAACTATGTCTATCTCGATTCGCCACCTAAGTAGAATCAAGACCTGGAAATGGAACAGGGTTTGTAACCCAATCTATGTCTATCTCGAATCACTACCGGGATGAAGCAACAAGCGAATAGCCACAAACAATGCAATGCAAACAAACAAATGGCACACAAGTGCAGGAAAAGGAGGAAGTCCCATAGCCTCGAACAGTAACGAGCATATCATGAGTCAACCAGGAACCGACACATCTGATTCCTGTGAATAGTATCACTGCATGACATGAATTGTCAAGTGTGAAGAGCAAATGATGCGAGCTCTGCAATAAATGCGAACCCCAAGAAAGCGCGTGGAGAGAATAGTAAACCTCTGCCACTTTATTATTATTGACTCTCGATAAAGGAAGCAACACGATTCGCGTGTGCTGAGCTGACACGGACTAGAACTGTGCGGGGGTCGATTGCGGACCCTTTTCCGCTTTCCCATCATATCATCATGACTCGATAGCAGGAAATATAAAAAGCGGGACTTTGCTTGGTGGTGCCACGTCGGGTGTCCTAACCACTCTTAACCTATGCAAGCACAAATATAAACACTTACTGAGAATTACCTCCCTATGCAGATGAAGGATTTTAAACAAACCAAACACAATTAGCAAACAGAAGCGCCCTAAACGGGTCTTTAAATAAACCGAGGATCCTCGAACATGCTCAAACCACGGAAGCCCCTTCATACATCTCTATTCCTACTTCATGGCAAGGAAAGTGGAAACCCTACTTCCATGTCTCTAGAAAAGCGGTAAAAAGAATGCGTAAACAAAGCAAATAAAAGGATAAAGATCCCAAGAGCATCGCGAGCTAAAAATACTCCGGAAAACTTCGAGTAAACTGCCATCAACAAAGCAATGATAAGAAACAGCTCGATCAATATAATCCACAAGGTGATATCGTGCAGCATGTGCGTTTAGCAAACAAGTCCTCATAACAATCAGAACACCTGCAAAAGGTACACATCCGACAAAAATAGTAGAATATGTGTTTCTAAATATGAGAAAACATAGCACAATGCTTAAACGCAAATAGAACCACGGGAAAGTGGTAACCACGGAGAAGTGGTATGTTAGTGTACCAAGATTAGGTACCTAACCAAAACATGCTCAATGTACCTTGCACAAGTCAACAAACATGTCAAAAATAACAAGGAGGCAAGAATATAATTGCGTATTCACATCACATGTCAAAATTTGATCCAAAGGTGAAGAAATGGAATGTAATGTGTATAGCAACATAAGAATGGAAAACCGGCAGCAATGCACACATAATGCAAAATAACCCATGAGCAATATCAAAATCGAGCTAAGTCCATCATAATAGTCCTCAAATGCAATGTTAAACATAGTTAGAGATCTAGAGTAGTTAAGTCAAAAATCTACACTAAATGACTTAAAATGCATTATTTACAAAGAAAACAAAGCATGAGGTAAATCCTTAATAGATGGCAGCAACTACATGTTTTAGAGATTTCCTAAACATCTAAACAAATGGAGGAAAGGATCACAAACTAAACATGCGTAAAGGAAGCTAGAAAAACTATACAATTAAAAACTAGTTCTAAGAATCGAACTATTAAAAGTTAGCTTTGAAATTCTATTTACAATCCTAAGATAAGATATACATTTAACTACAATTAAATAGTAGTAAAATAACCTAAAGTTTCTAAGAACACATGGTATTACACTCCTACAATTAGTCAATTCAAACGACAAAGGAAAACATGCTTCTAAACATTACAAGTTAATCAAACTTGAGAATTAAGCAACTATTGAATTCAAATAGATATAAAATCATACAAGTCAGTAGCTAACTCATTCTAAATGATCTCAAATGAAATGCACAAGAAACATTATGCTTAAAACATATTCGTGCACAAAATGAAGCCAAAACAATCAATCGTCATCTAACGGTTAGCTACCATGAGATCCTAATTATATGACTCAATTAAGAGTTCTAAATCAAAGCGCCAACTACCTAAACATGCTCACATATTAGTCAAGAGGTTAGTTGAGGGTTAGAACAAGTATTAGACATTATATACAAAGAAAATCAACACCACAAATGTATGTGTGTAGTGTACAAAAAAGGTTCGCTCCGACACTTTTCGAGTCAAAAATACCATTATGGATAAATATGAAAAGTGAACCAAAACACAAGGAATAAGATAAAAACAATCAAAATGATTTATCAAAATATCGAAGCTATGCACACGTGCGTACGGTCTCAAAAATGCAGACGGTTCGGTCAAATCTTGTTCAAAGATATATTTTTCGCCTAAAAGTCAGCAGCTCCCAGATTTGACCGAAACATGTCCAAATCAAGAAACTGTTCGTGTGGAGAGCTTCGTATGGCTCGAGAAACATGATTTACATTAAGAAAATTAAAAATGCATTACGGATTAAAAGTTAGAGCCAAAACAAATATTATGTCCGACTTTATTAATTTTTAAAGTGTCATGTTATTTTCCACCAAACTCAAATAAACTTGTTTCCAATGTGTTTTAGTGGTATTTAGATGAATAAAAATGCAAGTGTATGTGATATCATGTGCAAGTGATACATACTCAATGCAAATACTACCTAAATGCTATGCAAACATGTAAGAATGTTGAGAGAAATTAGATGTTCAAAGTGTCAAAGTGTTGTGAAAAGTGAAATTTCAACATATTTTTATGCCATAAAAGTTGAACAACACCACATCAAATTAGTTAAACTATGTTACATGAAAATGCATGGATATCCAAAGATGCAATTTATGTCACAATGTATGAATTCAAGTGTTTGTATGTGAGTTGTGCAATGCGAGGTGTAGTGCAAGTGTACCTAAAACTAGGTGTTAGTTCCTACATTTCAACGCACTTCAATGCACGAAATAAGCCTCAAATTAATGATTCAATGCATGTCAAAGAATTATATATTACTTGATGCATGATCATATAATTTGTGATGCAAAATGCTCACATCAAGTACCTAAATACAATGCAAAGTCACAACACAAGTAGGTGTAGTGTGTAGAAAGTTTCAACCGACACCTTTAAGGCTCAAAAACGGATCAAGATCAATGAATTCAACAAAATAAATGCTATAATCGAATCCACACGGAATTTGCAAGCAATCTCAATATTCAATTTCAAGAAATTCAACAATTGAAAAATTGATTAAAATAAACACTTAAGTAAATAAGCACTTACTTGTACTTGAAGCTTTGAGTTGAAATTGATGAGAAAATCTTGTAATTTCTAAGAAAATACCAAATCAAAGTTGAATTGATGATAATAAGAGAGGAGAATCTTGAATCCTTGAAGAATTGATGAAGAGGAAAACTTCAACTCTTCACTTCGACACCTTGAACGCCTTCAATGTTCTCGATTGATGAAAACTTGATTTGATCCTTGAGAATTGAGAGGAATAGAAGAGTATGGGCAAAACCGGAGAAGAGAGAAGAAGAAGAAAAAATAAGAAAAGTTTTCCGGTGGTTTTGGAATCTGGTGGTTGTCGATGGTTTGAGGGGGTTGTTGGTGGTTTGAGGTGGTTGTGCAACTTTGAGTTGAGAGAAAATTGAGAGCTTGTTAAATTTAATAAATGATTCTCCAATTTTGTGAGTGGTAAAATAAATTTATAATATGAAAAATTGGGCTTTGGAGTGTCTTGATCCACAATTAAGTCCTAATCGCGATTATCAAAATGATTTTCGACACATCCAAAGCAGCCTAATCCGAATTTGAAGTCGGAATGCAAACAAAATGTCCGAACGTGATTTTGCTTGCGTTAATCAAAATTTGACGCGATCGGATGAACGGTCAAGGTGATATGAATTTTGAAGTTTCAGCACGTGTGGTGTCCACGATCCATTCTCAATTCTTCGAGGAAATACTCGAACGAGGGTCTTGATCAAAATTTGCAAGTGAGTGTTTCGAGATAACCAAGCTAACAAAATTTTTGAACTTTTGACACTGGTCCCATATCGCTTCGATAAAAACAAGTGAGATATGTTTTTGAAGTTCGTACCAGATGAAAATTGCTCGTTCAGCTCAAAATTACGTCCAAGAATAAAATATTGGTCTTAAAATATGAGGAATCAGCTCCCGAGTTGTAAATGAAAGTTGTAGAAGGGTTCAATACGGAATTTTAGAAATCAGCCCCACTCAATTTCGAGTTTCCAGCTAAGAGATATGAACTTTTAGTGGGCAGAACACGTTCAGCACTAAAATCAGTTTAATCCTCTTGAGATATTGAATTTTCCGGACCTTCCTCACATAATTTGCTTCCGGATTTCAAACAAAAGTTGTATATAAAATGAGACGGACATGCCAGTCAAAATTCATCAAAAACCGACGAGCTGTGAGATACGCCTCGGTGCCCAAACGCACCGAAACCCAAAATCCACTTTATTGAGAAATAAGCGAATAAATTCATTTTTCTTGACGAAATGACCTCCAACCTAAACAGATAAACTGAGGATATATTGATATGATTCCAGATTGTGGAACCAAGCCAAAATAGCTTCGACCAAAAATCTTGTATTTAACCGAGAAACATTGATTCTTGGCTCAAATGATCGAGATAGTCGAAAGTCACTTCTTTTCAGATTTGGATGTTTTGAACCTGGTAACCCCATGATCAATGATATGCATGCACCTATATGTACGTTTATGCAATCGAATTATAATCCAGAAATACGGAAAAGAAGAGGGCGAATATTAGGGTACAACAACTGCCCCTATTCAATCTTCTTCGACCAGAGGGTGAGATTGGCGCAAACCTTTCAAACACTCAAGGTGGGAGAGGATTGAATACTTAAATGAACTTTAAAATTCGCGCTTTGAATGTGAGTGGAGAATTATTATATTTTGATTTTCTGTTTGAACATATACACTAGAGAGACAAAAGGAGGACACACTTATACCAACGAACTCGGGCATTCCGCTCACGAGAACATTTGTATTGAAGCGGCCCACCAGGGATGATGAAGAGAGACACCCACGAAAGAGAGACTCAATGTGGATGGGAAATAAAGGAGACAAATTCATACGAACGAACTCGGCATTCCGCCACGAGAACAATTGTATTGAAATGACCCATCAAGGATGATGTATAGGATATGAAGAGGGCAAACATATACATGCGAACTCAACAAAAGAATTGGACGCCGGAGAAGACGAGCCAACCGGAGGAGAAAATCACCGGGAGAAGGTGAAATTCAACCAAAGAGAAAACGTCGGGAGAAGACGAAATTCTCAAAGAGAACACCGGGAGAAGGCAAACTCAACAAAATACTTGGACATCGGGAGAAGATGAGCCAACAGGAGGAGGAAATCACCGAGAGAAGGTGAAATTCAACCAAAGAGAAAACGTCGGGAGAAGACGAAATTCTCAAAGAGAACACCGGGAGAAGGAAAACTCAACAAAATACTTGGACGTCGGGAGAAGACGAGCCAACCGGAGGAGGAAATCACCGGGAGAAAGTGAAATTCAACCAAAGAGAAACGTCGGGAGAAGACGAATTCTCAAAGAGAACACCGGGAGAAGGTGAACTCAACTGTCAAGGATAAAAACATCGGTAGACGATGATTACCTGACAAAATAGAAGGAATGTCGGGAGAAGACGAACCTATCTAGAAAATACCACCGGGAGAAGGTGATACTTTACCCAAGAGAATGTCGGAGAAGACAAGACTCTTAAAGGGAGCACCGGCTGAGGTGAACTAACTGGAGAAGAAACCACCGGGAGAGGGTGAACTTCAACCAAAGAGAAACGTCGGGAGAAGACGAAATTCTCAAAGAGAATGCCAGGAGAAGTCGAACTCAACTGTCAAGGATAAAAACATCGGGAGACGATGATTACCTGACAAACTAGAAGGAATGTCGGGAGAAGACGGACCTATCTAGAAAATACCACCGGGAGAATGTGATACTTTTCCCAAGAGAATGTCGGAGAAGACAAGACTCTAAAAGGGAGCATCGGGTGAAGGTGAACTAACTGGAGAAGAAACCACCGGGAGAAGGTGAAATCTACACCAAAGAGAGACGTCGGGAGAAGACAAGACTCTCAAAAACGAGCACCGGGTGAAGGTGAACTCGACAGAGGGGTAGGACTTCGGGAGAAGACGAGCCAACCATAAAAAGAGTGCCGGGAGAAGGCAAGACTTTCCAAAGAGAGCACCGGGAGAAGGTGAACTCAAGAAATTGGAAGAACGCCGGGTGAAGGCGAACCCTAACAACAAAGAGAACATCGGGTGAAGATGAACTAAATCATAGGAAAAATTCCGGAGAAGGCAAAACCTAAAAACAAAGGGGACATCGGGTGAAGATGGACTTAATAATATGAAGAACGCCAGGAGAAGGCGAACACAAACAACAAAGAGGCCATCGAGTGAAGATGAGCTTAATAATATGAATAACTCTAGGAGAAGGCGAATACAAACAACAAAGGGGGCCATCGGGTGAAGATGAGCTCATAAGGGGAAGAGAAACATCTGTACAAAGATGAACTCACAAGGTAGAGGACGTCGGGCAAAGACGAACTCACAAGGGAAAGAGACCGATCGAGAGGACTCTAACAAAGATTGCCACCATGTCGGGCTTTAAAAAGGTGCATGCAACGCACAAGAACTATAATATCCCTCAGGCCAAAGGCGGGGGTATAATTCTTCTAGAGTGGCAATTATCTGAATTACCACACACCAAGTATGGATACTCAAATATTTTTAAAAGTAAGAAAGGTTGTACACCGACTCTTACTCACACCCTAACAGCGAGACAAACACGGGTAACATAACCAACGACTTGCATAAGCAAGAAAAGTCTACGACTTACAGAGGAAAAGGAACATCTTTACAAAGATGCACTTATAGGGTAAAGAGACTGACCAAAGCAGACTCTAACAAAAGGTACTTGCAAAAGCACAAGAACTATAATATCCCTCAGGCCAAAGGCGGGGTATAATTCTTCAAGAGTGGAAATTATCCAAATTACCACACACCAAGTATGGATACTCGAACACTTGAAAAGTAAGAAAGGTTGTACACCAACTCTTACTCACACCCTAACAGCGATACAAATACGGGTAACATAACCGAAGGCTTGCTACGCAAGGAAAGTCTACGACTTACTGGGGAAAAGGCGACATAACTTGACCTGACTGAGGTAAAATACGCCACAAAAGACTTGCTGGAGAAGGAATGGATTCCCATAAGACACTTGATTTGAAGTGATAATTAGGGAAGCAGAAATCCGTTGAGAAAACATCTTGAGGGTAAACCACAGAGATTTTTTTTATTTCTTTTGGATATACATAATTGGCAAACACTTAATATGCATGTTTGAGCTTTTATGGCGAATTCTCCCAATCAACTAATGCTACGCTTAAGGTAGATGCAATGTAATGAATGCATGCTTGAGTGATTAAATGAGAAGTAGTAGTATTGATCGGTCATAGAAGCCATGAACATCCAAGAGAGGGGTATCACGGGAGAATGGATTTTGGAGAACACTTGCAAAAATAAATTGCAATTCTAATATAGGAAGCATTCTTCACTTGGGGAGAATCGAATTGGACTTCAACCAAATCTTGACTTTCTGGGGAGAGAGTCATTACTCTTCACTGAGGATACGGAAAACTTCTCTAGAGAATTATCCTACTTTCACTGGGGAATCTGGAAGACTTCATGGGGAATTCCGAAAGAAACTTCGCCGGGGAACACAACCTCATGGGGAAATTCGCAAACATCTGCGAGTAACCATTAGTATCTTGAATAAATCAAATAGCATTAGACTTCATTGGGGAATCAATCCTCTTGTGGAGATATGAAGCTTTTAAACCAAGGATCCACCGGGGAGAACATAACAACTTTTGTCTCCAAGAATAAAGATCTTAATAGCAAGACCACACTAGGGAGACTTCGACTGAGGAATGCACATCGGTGTAGAAATACCGGCAAGTGAATGATTAATCTTCACTGAGGAAGAGAAATCTGATCCAGATAGAAATCTCCACTGAGGAACACACTCAGATATCCAACTCTACTGGGGAAACAAGTTCAAATATCCAACTCCACTGGGGAAACAAATATTCTTGTCCCAACATGGATGATCTGAGAACAAAACTCTCGAAGATGCTCAGAATAACTTCACACGGAAAAATGTGACTTATACCGGGGAATACAATCAATTGACCGGGGCGCGACTCACAATGGGAACTCTGATGTGGCAATGCACTATTCACTGGAGAATACGATAATAATTCATCTGTCAAGCATACTCACTAGGGATATCAACGCTGGTCAATGGTTCAAATAACATCCTCATTGAGAAAAAGGATAGAACCTTCTATTGGGATGATTTAAGAATTTGACGGACATTCACGGGAAATTTCACGGAATAGGTATCAACGACCTCACCGGGATTTACCGAGATCGGACCTAACTTGCACCGTGGATTATGATAACATCGATGCGTCAAGTGTGCATCATTGGGGAACAAACCAACCCATCGACCCTTCCGCGATGAATCCGCTTTGAGAATCGACCACGGGATAAGCCTCAACCAACATCGACACTTATAATGGGAGTACGACAATATCAATATGTCAAGCACGAATCACCAGAATAAAATCATCCATCAGACCTTCCGAAATGAATTCTGCTTGAGAATTGGCTTCATAGGGGATGAACCTGGATTGAGATGTACTCTTCATTGGGGAAAAGGGACCCCATACTGATAACCCATCACGTGACTGCAACTTGCAAATCATAACAATATCTTCAAGCACGGAGTGAATTACAGAAAGACAACTTGCCCCTGCATCTTTGGATTCTAAAAAGATCCTCCTCTAATCAACAAATTCTCGAAGAGATTAGTCAACCTTGACATAACTGAAAATTTGAGGGATATAATCCCGACTTAAATTCCCCAGATTATTCATCAATTGAGAGATTTCTGAATCTCGACATAACTTCACCGAATTGATCATCACTTTGAGAGATTGTCAGAATCTCGACGTAATCGCCTTGTTTAATCATAACTCACCCACGAGCATCAACATGTTTCTACCCTTGGGAAATCAAACACCGAGATAATTCTTCTCAACCGAGTACCATCAATGGGATAATCGCCCGCCTCACGGGTTTTAATAACTCAATTCCTCACCTCGTGAGAGATGAGACTCATAGATTTTGAAGACCAAACCTCATCAGGGTAATTGTCTTATATCTGGAATGCAGGCTAACACACAATTATTCTTATCAACATGATCTGCTTCACGCTCAGGAAGACATTTGAAAGAATCCATCTCATGGAACCAACTACAAATGGTACACCATAGCTCAAGAAACATTCGTGCAATCGAACTTCCACACATCCTGCTCCAAATCCCATGACAAATTAATCTTCTTATGCTCAACGGAGTTAATAGAAAGCATGCCCCGATTAGGAACACTCTAAAAAATTGGTTCAATCTTCAACACATCCTTGAAGCGTTTGTCTCTCGTAATAATCAAGTTTTTCATCTGACGCTCATTATGCAAGCTTACTTGATGTTTAAGCACTTATCCATATGCAAATAATGTTTTATTCTATGAAGGATAACTCTAACGCAAATCCAATGCTTGTCTTGAAATTAAAAACATTTATTGGAAAGATGTCAAAACATCGAATTTTTGTTCAAAGAAAGTAAAAAGGAGTGATACCAACTCAAAATTAAGCAAGCCTCCTAGGAGTCAGGATACCGTACTCTCGTTACAGTTTAGCTTTCAAATTAAACCTGCTTCAATTAGGGCTTTTAAAGGTTGTAACGTGGCCTGGTTTACGGTTTTAGAAAAAGATTTAAGGCTCAAAATATTTTGTGCCCACCCATTCTCCATGATGTTCTCCATTCCTACATTCAATTAACTCAATACGAGCACCCGCCTTTCACAGGGAGTTTACAATAATTGGGAACCAACGAGGTATCTTACTTTCAGACATGGTAGTCACTCACCTCTTTCATTCTTGGTATATGATCACACGACCTTATTCTTTGATTTGCAATATCATATTCTTTCTTTTCTTTTCTTTACTTTTTTTTTTTTTTGAACAAGTCGTGTGAAACCAAGTCATTTGACTCTTTGTTAAGGTGTGACTACCTTATTCTTTGATGGATAAGAAATACCCATTGGGGTTTTACGATTTTATTCGGCCTCTTGACAAATGAAGGACAACAATTGCGGTTGATCCTTGAGTGTACTCTCCTGATGAGATTTAAATGCTCGATCAAGTTAATTGAACACTACCCTGCCCTGGGTTAAAAATTGAGGGTTTTTTCTGAATAGAAAAGAAACTCATATTTCAAGGCTCAAAGGGATTAACGAAGGTCTATCTCCCTTATATCTCCGGTGTTTAGGAATTTGAAACAATGCCTGTACATCATCAGCAAGGTTTTTATTCGAAAGCCATACCATTTGAGACTCTTGGTATATTGTTCATCATCTTCCCTACAGAGGTTTTTCTTTATTTACAAGAGTTGAGCATCAAAAGCATTTAAAAACAATTAAGAGTGAATACGAATGGATCAATTCAAGACAAACATATTCAATGCATTATGATTAATATTCAAGAATGAACAAGTTTTTGCATACAATTAAGTGATGAATCAAACAAGAACGATTACAAATGAGAATGCAAAATAAAACTGAAAATTTCCATTGTTGAGGAGAGTAGTCTCCGAATGGACTTATTGCTTCAGAAAATGCATTTTGAAGTTTCGACATTCACTGAGTCAGAGGAGCACCCAAATCTGACCATCTGGTGTGAATCTGATAACCTTTGCATCAAGCAGATCTTGCACTTTATCTCTCAAGGATTTACAACCTTCTGGATAGGTCATACAATCTTCGTTGTCAATACCACAACATGGGAATACACCTTTTCTCAACAAATGCTCTTTCATAAAGGATAAAGGAGTCTCCATCAGATTTACATCCTTAACCGTGTTCAAACTTCCATCCTAACAATAACATTGGCGTGAGTGTCAACATAAGTTGGTAATGGCTGAATAGCATCGGTGTTGGTGCTGGTCCGAAGTTAAAAGGCTTAGAATCAAGTAGGTCTTGCACCATGTGCTTGAAAGCCATACAATTCTCAATAGTATGCCCCTTCCCGTTAGAATGGAAGGCGCACCGAGCGTTGGCATTGAAATTCTTTGGCAACTTATTTGAATCAACTTTCCAAGTACGCAATTCAATCAACTTCAGTTCCATAAGATGAGAAAACAATTCAGTATAAAACATTGGGAGAAGATCAAATTTCCTTGGCACCTTTGGTCGTTGTTGATTATCCTGCTTGGGAGTATAAGTTTGCTTTTGAGGCGTAGCAGCAGCCAAAATAATCACATCAGAAATTGGGGTGATATTGATTTGCACACTCAAACCCGTGGGAGTAAACAAAATTATCCCTTCATCAAGTAAATCTTGAACTTTATGCTTCAACGCCATACAACTCTCAGTATCGTGACAAGGTGCTCCAGAATGGAAATCACACCTAGCATTTTCATCATAATCACACGGAAGCTTTCCATGCATCGTGAAAATTCGAAGCTCAACCAACTAAAACTTAAGCAATTGGGGAAGTAATTTAGCATATAGCATCAGAATGGGATCAAATTGCCTCTCATATTGTGACGACCTTAGTTGATGAGCTTTACCCTTTGGATCTCTCTGAGCAACATAAACGGGTTCTGGACGAGAATACCCCGGAACACAAGGTGGTAGAGGAGATACATGCCCTGATTCAAGACTTGAAGAAGCCCCAAAAGTATAGGGAGGAAGAGAAACTCTTGTTGCGGAAGCGGGTGCAGGTTTGTCTTCCTTTTTCAACACAGTATTCAGAATTTCCATAACCAAACTCAGCTGAGTCTTCAATTGATGGTTCTCCTCTTTCAAGAGTTCTTGTCCACTGACCAAATCTTGCATGTCTAGTATCAAAAATCCCATTTGTTCTTTCATTTCATCCAATTCCCCACGAAGTTGTTCCATCACTTAATTTTGATCGCGGAATGGTAAGAAGTTAAGATTCACAATTCTGCAAAGAAAATACTAGGTATGAATAAGAGAATTCCCCAAGTTTCGAATACCTGTTATGAATGCATGAAATGAATGAATATGCAGGTTAGACATGTATACATTTATTTTTTCTGACATTTCTTTTAAAAAATAAACATGCTACAATGCAAGTGCATTAACCATGGGTTCAAAATTTCAGCATAACAACGGGTTGCATCTGTACAATCCGCTGAATAAAGGCTGCATAATCTCGAACAATCAATATCACAAGATTGTTCGACAACAATTCAAAAGGATTTTTTGAATTAATGTAATATTTGGGTCAACTAGGTAGAATTGATTGTGTTTGTAGTCTACGAAGTGGATAATTGGGCTTGAAAATATTAAAAGCCAAAGTTATTTAAGTGACCCAGATAACTAGGACGAAGGTTTCTTGGAGGGAAATAGAGCAAAATGTAGAACGTGGGTTGGTGGAGACAAGTTACAGGATACACGTGGCGTGCAAAGGAACGAAGCCTCCGAAGCGCTATGTATTATAAATAAAGCACTTAGTGTATTCGAGAGGATTCAAACTTTTACCTTCCTAACGCTAATCGCTTAACGAGCGAAATGAGTGGCTAGGCAATGTATGTTTGAATCAACTTACTTTTCAACTATTTTAAGTGTTATGTCATTTACCTTTACAATTTAAATGCTTTCGTTTCTACTTTACAAATTTTACTTTATTTACTTTTGAAATCATTCTACTTTACAAGTTTTACTTTATTTACTTTTGAAATAAGACAAATACATTGGACGTGAGGTCGAACGCATCCTTTTTGAAACACTTTGTCGAAAAACACTTGAAAATTGAAACACTGTATTAGGATTCCCTAGTTGATCTCGCAAGTAAATTTTTTGGCAAGAGACTGACATTGTTTACCAAAACCTAGGGTAAACAAACATATAACGACATCTATGTTAATAAACCTATTATCTATTAGTACACAAAGTGAAAAACATGAAGAATGAGAGAATATATGTATTGCTCTACAATGACGACTACAAAATTTGTAAATAGATAAAGATATGACAGCAACCACTAGTCTATTTATACACACATACTAGGGACACATATGCAATACTAAAATACTAAATTATCCTTCAATACCATCCCTTAATTTAGGATTTCCTAATTAAAACTATCAACACCAATTCCGTTCCTTAAGTGGAGAAATTGATCTATTTTTATCATAACATCTACCAACTCTTTTTGGGTACTAGTGCATAAGTTCTAATACTCCATTCTGGACTTGACGTCTCAGAAATGATATTTTGTCTCAATATGATTGCTTCTCCCATAAAGATTGTTCTTGGCAAGATTGATTGCATACTTGTAATCAATCAACTTCAACTTCGGCTTGTCTACCTTGATATTTATATCCTACATATATTAGAAATACATACTACATACTCATTCAATTATAACTTTTAACCATATTACATTCTCATCCTACATATATTAGAAATACATACTACATACTCATTCAATTATAACTTTTAACCATATTAGATTCTCATTTAATTTTATGTATTCCTTATTTATTAAATAACTTTTTAAATAATTTTACTTGTTCCAAACACAGAGTAATAGGGTGATAAAAAATTTAATTAAGCAAAATATATATACTCATAAATACGGAATTAAAAACACACAACTTATAATTATTATTAAAATTAATTAGTAAAATATCGCTCCAATGCTTCATCTAAGTATTTTGTAGAAGGTATCAGTTAAATCTTGAAATTAATTAATAGTTAATAGTTAAAATTATAGCACACCTCTTGTGTGTGCTGAATAATATTTTATAAATTAAAGTGATAAAAAATGGTTAAACTTTCTGAAATTACTATTAAAATTTATAAATTATTTTAACCTAATTATAAATTAATATATACGAACGAGTTAGATAAATGCTGTGTTGAAATTTTTGAATATAAAAAACTTTAAATAACTGCAACACAAAAAATCCAACCAAAAAGAAAAAAAAAACTATAATTAAATAATTGTTAGGTATAAGGAATATGTTAATTGAAGGTATAAAAAATAAAGAAATATATTTATTTCTGTAACAATTTTCTTTATGGGTATGTTGTATACATCAAATATTACATATTATAAAATTAATATATTAAAATATTATGAAAAATATTTTATTTATTACTTTATTATTTATATTTGATCAATATAGATATATTTATATTTATATTTATATTAAATTAAAAATGCATTTGACATTGTAACAAATAAAAAGGCATTTGACTACTTGAGCAATATATACTTATATTTCTAATAACACTTTAAATAAAAATTGCAAAGTTATACTGGGTAAAATACCATACAATATTAGATGATAATTGACAGTTTATTTGTGTTGTTGAGATAATCACGCTTACGTCATTTATTATTGCACATAAACGAAAAAAGAAAAGCATCAAAATAATTTTGCATAAGAATATTGATCTCTTTGTTTTAGGATGGATGTTTATTTATTTGGTTATAGAGCAATTTATATTAGAGGATAAAATTTATTTTCTCTAATTATATTCATTCTTATAATTAATAATTGTATAAAAAATAAAATTGTGTTGTATACAAAAAAAGAATAATTATCGTTTAAAACAGTGTGAAATAAAGAAATAAAAAACTAACACTTATACACTAAGAAAAAATTAGAATAATCACAAAAATATTAAATAATGACATTATCCAAAAATAATTAATATAATATATAAAAACTAATACAATGAAAAATAAATAAAATATTATTTATTGATAAAAACTAATAAATTGCGAATATATATTTAATAGAATAAAAATGATCGTAATAAAAATAAATAATATATCGTAAACACTTAATAGAAATAAAGAAATTAATAAAGATATAAATATTTTTAAAAATTAAAAAATTCTATCAACTAAAAACTCTTTTAAATCATGAAAAAATAAAAGAAACATAATAAAGAAAGATTTATAAGACATATTAGTTAGATAAAAGGAATTAAATCAATTAGATAAATAATCAACAAGAACATTGTTGGTCGAAACATTGTTGGTTGGGATTTTCAAATGGGTTTAAATCCAACCAATAGAAGAAAATAATTAAAAGGATTTTTGAATTAATGTAATATTTGGGTCAACCAGTAGAATCGATTGTGTTTGTACTACGGTGCATAATTGGGCTTGAAAATATTAAAAGCCAAAGTTACTTAAGTGACCCAGATAACTAGATCAAGGTTTCTTGAGGAAAGAGAGCAAAATGTAGAATGTGGGTTGGTCGAGACAAGTTACAGGATACATGTGGCGTAAAGGAACGAAGCCCTCTAGGAAGCAGTTATGTATTATAAATAAAGCACGGGTTGGTGGAGACAAGTTATTGGATACACGTGGCGGTAAAGGAACGAAGCCTCTAGGAAGCGCTTATGTATTATAAATAAAGCCCTTAGTGTATTTTGAGAGGATTCAAACTTTTACCTTCCTAACGCTAATCAAGCTTAATGTTTAAATGAGTCGCTAGGGCAATGTATGTTTGAATTAACTTACTTTTCAACTATTTTAAGTGTTATGTCATTTACCTTTACAATTTAAATGCTTTCGTTTCTACTTTACAAATTTTACTTTATTTACTTTTGAAATCATTCTACTTTACAAGTTTTACTTTATTTACTTTTGAAATAACACAAATACATTGGACGTGAGGTCGAACGCATCCTTTTTGAAACACTTTGTAGAAAAACACTTGATAACTGAAACATTGTCTTAGGATTCCCTAGTTGATCTCGCAAGTAAATTTTTTGGCAAGAGACCGACATTGTTTACCAAGACCCACGGTAAACAAACATATAACGACATCTATGCTAATAAACCTATTATCTATTAGTACACAAAGTGAAAAACATGAAGAATGAGAGAATATATGTATTTCTCTGCAATGACGACTACAAAAGTTGTAAAAAGATAAAGATATGACATCAACCACTAGTCTATTTATACACACATACTAGGGTCACATATGCAATACTAAAATACTAAATTATCCTTCAATACCATCCCTTAATTTAGGATTTCCTAATTAAAACTATCAACACCAATTCCATTCCTTAAGTGGAGAAATTGATCTGTCTTTATCATAACATCTACCAACTCTTTTTGGGTACTAGTGCACAAGTTCTAGTACTCCATTCTGGACTTGACGTCTCACAAATGATATTTGGTCTCAATATGATTGCTTCTCCCATACAACATTGGGTTCTTGGCAAGATTGATTGCATACTTGTTATCAATCATCAACTTCAGCGGCTTATCTACCTTGATATTCAAATCCTACATATATTAGAAATACATACTACATACTCATTCAATTATAACTTTTAACCATATTACATTCTCATTTAATTTTATGTATTCCTTATTTATTAAATAACTTTTTAAATAATTTTACTTGTTCCAAACACAGAGTAATAGGGTGATAAAAAATTGAATTAAGCAAAATATATATACTCATAAATATGGCATTAAAAACACACAACTTATAATTATTATAAAAATTAATTAGTAAAATATCGCTCCAATGCTTCATCTAAGTTTTTTTAGAAAGTATCACCAAATATTGAAATTAATTAATAGTTAATAGTTAAAATTATAGCACATCTCTTGTGTGTGCTGAATATTATTTTATAAATTAAAGTGATAAAAAATGGTTAAACATTCTGCAATTACTATTAAAATTTATAAATTATTTTAACCTAATTATAAATTAATATATAAGAACGAGGTAGATAAATGTTGTGTTGAAATTTTTGAATATAAAAAACTTTAAATAACTGCAACACAAAAAAATCCAACCAAAAAGAAAAAAAACTATAATTAAATAATTGTTAGGTATAATGTATATGTTAATTGAAGGTATAAAAAATAAAGAAATATATTTATTTCTGTAACAATTTGCTTTATGGGTATGTTGTATATATCAAATATTACATATTATAAAATTAATATATTAAAATATTATGAAAAATATTTTATTTATTACTTTATTATTTATATTTGATCAATATATATATTTATATTAAATTAAAAATGCATTTGACATTGTAACAAATAAAAAGGCATTTGACTACTTGAGCAATATATACTTATATTTCTAATAACACTTTAAATAAAAATTGCAAAGTTATACTGGGTAAAATACCATACAATATTAGATGATAATTGACAGTTTATTTGTGTTGTTGAGATAATCACGCTTACGTCATTTATTATTGCACATAAACGAAAAAAGAAAAGCATCAAAATAATTTTGCATAAGAATACTGATCTCTTTGTTTTAGGATGCATGTTTATTTATTTGGTTATAGAGCAATTTATATTAGAGGATAAAATTTATTTTCTCAAATTATTTTCATTCTTATAATTAATAATTGTATAAAAAATAAAATTTTGTTGTATACAAAAAAAGAATAATTATCATTTAAAACAGTGTGAAATAAAGAAATAAAAAACTAATACTTATACACTACGAAAAAATTAGAATAATCACAAAAATATTAAATAATGACATTATCCAAAAATAATTAATATAATATATAAAAACTAATACAATGAAAAATAAATAAAAATATTATTTATTGATAAAAAATACTAATAAATTGCAGATTATATATTTAATAGAATAAAAAATGATCGTAATAAAAATAAATAATATATCAGAAACACTTAATAGAAATAAAGAAATTAATAAAGATATAAATATTTTAAAAAAATTATAAAAAAATTCTATCAACTAAAAACTCTTTTAAATCATGAAAAAAATAAAAGAAACATAATAAAGAAAGATTTATAAGACATATTAGTTAGATAAAAGGAATTAAATCAATTAGATAAAATAACTGAACAAGAACATTGTTGGCTGAAACATTGTTGGTTGGGATTTTCAAATGGGTTTAATCCAACCAATAGAAGAAAATAATTCAAAAGGATTCTTTGAATTAATGTAATATTTGGGTCAACCAGGTAGAATTAATTGTGTTTGCACGAAGTGTATAATTGGGCTTGAAAATATTAAAAGCCAAAGTTACTTAAGTGACTCGATAACTAGGACGAAGGTTTCTGAGGGAAAGAGATAGAACGTTGGTAGAGGCAATTACAGGATACACGTGGCGCCTAAAGGAACGAAGCCCCAGAAGCGTTATGTATTATAAACAAAGCACTTAGTGTATTATGGAGATGATTTAAACTTTTACCTTCCTAACGCTAATCAAGCAAACGAGCGAAATGAGTCGGGGCTAGGGCAATGTATGTTTGAATCAACTTACTTTTCAACTATTTTAAGTGTTATGTCATTTACCATTACAATTTAACTATTTTCGTTTCTACTTTACAAATTTTACTTTATTTACTTTTGAAATCATTCTACTTTACAAGTTTTACTTTATTTACTTTTGAAATAACACAAATACATTGGACGTGAGGTCGAACGCATCCTTTTTGAAACACTTTGTGGAAAAACACTTGAAAATTGAAACACTGTATTAGGATTCCCTAGTCGATCTCGCAAGTAAATTTTTTGGCAAGAGACTGGCATTGTTTACCAAAACCCAGGGTAAACAAACATATAACGACATCTATGTTAATAAACCTATTATCTATTAGTACACAAAGTGAAAAACATGAAGAATGAGAGAATATATGTATTGCTCTACAATGACGACTACTAAAGTTGTAAAAAGATAAAGATATGACAGCAACCACTAGTCTATTTATACACACATACTAGGGTCACATATGCAATACTAAAATACTAAATTATCCTTCAATACCATCCCTTAATTTAGGATTTCCTAATTAAAACTATCAACACCAATTCCATTCCTTAAGTGGAGAAATTGATCTGTCTTTATCATAACATCTACCAACTCTTTTTGGGTACTAGTGCACAAGTTCTAGTACTCCATTCTGGACTTGACGTCTCACAAATGATATTTTGTCTCAATATGATTGCTTCTCCCATACAGCATTGGGTTCTTGGCAAGATTGATTGCATACTTGTTATCAATCATCAACTTCAGCGGCGGCTTATCTACCTTGATATTCAGATCCTACATATATTAGAAATACATACTACATACTCATTCAATTTTAACTTTTAACCATATTACATTCTCATTTAATTTTATGTATTCCTTATTTATTAAATAACTTTTTAAATAATTTTACTTGTTCCAAACAAAGAGTTATAGGTGTTAAAAAGTGAATTAAAAAAATATATATATATATATATATATATATATATATATATATATATATATATATGGAATTAAAAACACACAACTTATAATTATTATCAAAATTAATTACAAAAATATCACTCCAATGCTTCATCTAAGTTTTTTTTCCATAAAGTATCAGCCAAATCTTGAAATTAATTAATAGTTAAGAGTTAAAATTATAGCACATCTCTTGTGTGTGCTGAATAATATTTTATAAATTAAAGTGATAAAAAATGGTTAAACTTTCTGCAATTACTATTAAAATTTATAAATTATTTTAAAGCTTTATTTTTCGACCTAATTATAAATTAATAAACCCGAACGAGGTAGGTAAATGCTATGTTCAAATTATTGAATATAAAAAAACTTTAAATAACTGCAACACAAAAAAATCCAACCAAAGAGAAAAAAAACTATAATTAAATAATTGTTAGGTATAATGTATATTTTAATTGAAGGTATAAAAAATAAATAAATATATTTATTTATGTAACAATTTTCTTTATGGTATGTTGTATATATCAAATATTACATATTATAAAATTAATATATTAAAATATTATGAAAAATATTTTATTTATTACTTTACTATTTATATTTGATTAATATATATTTATATTAAATTAAAAATGCATTTGACATTGTAACAAATAAAAAGGCATTTCACTACTTGAGCAATATATATTTCTAGTAACACTTTAAATAAAAATTGCAAAATTATACTGGATAAAATACCATACAATATTAGATGATAATTGATAGTTTATTTGTGTTGTTGAGATAATCACGCTTACGTCATTCATTATTGCACATAAAAGAAAAAAGAAAAGCATCAAAATAATTTTGCATAAGAATACTGATCTCTTTGTTTTAGGATGCATGTTTATTTATTTGGTTATAGAGCAATTTATATTAGAGGATAAAATTTATTTTCTCAAATTATTTTCATTCTTATAATTAATAATTGTATAAAAAATAAAATTTTGTTGTATACAAAAAAAGAATAATTATCATTTAAAACAGTGTGAAATAAAGAAATAAAAAACTAATACTTATACACTACGAAAAAATTAGAATAATCACAAAAATATTAAATAATGACATTATCCAAAAATAATTAATATAATATATAAAAACTAATACAATGAAAAATAAATAAAAATATTATTTATTGATAAAAAATACTAATAAATTGCAGATTATATATTTAATAGAATAAAAAATGATCGTAATAAAAATAAATAATATATCAGAAACACTTAATAGAAATAAAGAAATTAATAAAGATATAAATATTTTAAAAAAATTATAAAAAAATTCTATCAACTAAAAACTCTTTTAAATCATGAAAAAATAAAAGAAACATAATAAAGAAAGATTTATAAGACATATTAGTTAGATAAAAGGAATTAAATCAATTAGATAAAATAACTGAACAAGAACATTGTTGGCTGAAACATTGTTGGTTGGGATTTTCAAATGGTTTTAAATCCAACCAATAGAAGAAAATAATTCAAAAGGATTCTTTGAATTAATGTAATATTTGGGTCAACCCGGGATATAATTAATTGTGTTTGCCTCTTAAGTGGATAATTGGGCTTGAAAATATTAAAAGCCAAAGTTACTTAAGTGACCCAGATAACTAGGACGAAGGTTTCTGAGGTGAAGAGAGCAAAATGTAGAACGGGTTGGTGGAGACAAGTTACAGGATACACGCGCCTAAAGGAACGAAGCTCCGAAGCGCTTATGTATTATAAATAAAGCACTTAGTGTATTATGGAGATGATTCAAACTTTACCTTCCTAACGCTAATCAAGCTTAACGAGCGAAATGAGTCGGGCTAGGGCAATGTATGTTTGAATCAACTTACTTTTCAACTATTTTAAATGTTATGTCATTTACCCTTATAATTTAAATGCTTTCATTTCTACTTTACAAATTTTACTTTATTTACTTTTGAAATCATTGTACTTTACAAGTTTTACTTTATTTACTTTTGAAATAACATAAATACATTGGACGTGAGGTCGAACGCATCCTTTTTGAAACACTTTATATAAAACACTTGAAAACTAAACATCAGATTAGATTCCCTAGTTGATCTCGCAAGTAACTTTTTTGGCAACAGACTGGCATTGTTTACCAAAACCCAGGGTAAACAAACATATAACGACATCTATGTTAATAAACCTATTATCTATTAGTACACAAAGTGAAAAACATGAAGAATGAGAGAATATATGTATTGCTCTACAATGACGACTACAAAATTTGTAAATAGATAAAGATATGACAGCAACCACTAGTCTATTTATACACACATACTAGGGACACATATGCAATACTAAAATACTAAATTATCCTTCAATACCATCCCTTAATTTAGGATTTCCTAATTAAAACTATCAACACCAATTCCATTCCTTAAGTGGAGAAATTGATCTGTCTTTATCATAACATCTACCAACTCTTTTTGGGTACTAGTGCACAAGTTCTAGTACTCCATTCTGGACTTGACGTCTCACAAATGATATTTAGTCTCAATATGATTGCTTCTCCCATACAACATTGGGTTCTTGGCAAGATTGATTGCATACTGTCATACCCCAAATTTTGAGCTAATATACCACTTTACATTTGCATAACTAACAGCTCAGACAGCATTAATCGGGTGTGGATTTCACAGGTCAAAATTAGGGTTTCATCAGATTTTCATCTGATTCAAAAGGCAACCAATTAGGGTTTGAGTTTTTCTCACCTCATTTGGTCTATCTTGATCAAAATATCAGCCTTCAATCTTCAGATATCCATTTTTTCTCATAGATCAATCGAGGATCGACCAATTAGGGTTTTGATCGGGCAGGAGTTTTCTCTGACTTTTTGAACAAGAAATGACTTTTTTGGATAGAGATTGGTCATTATATCTTAGATACAACATCTTGACCTAATTTCTGGATTCAAAAAACATCACAGAAGTTCACAGACTTTATCAGTCAATTTCAGAAACATCTGATGAAATTTCATCTGCACTGAAAAGTCAAACTTTGACTTTTGGTCAACTTTTTCAAAACAAAACTTTTTCAATCATCAAAATACTTCAAATGATCCATCATGATCATAAAAAATCAAAGAATTTGGAAAAGTCAACAAAAAGTCAAAAGTTTCTATACTTAGAAAAATTTCTAAGTGTTGAAATTTCTTATTTTTTCCAAACTTCATGCCATTTTTTCACATAGTTCCAATTTGAATTGGAAAAAACTCAAAACATGAAAGTTGTAGCTTGTGAAACAAGATTTCCAAAATGTCCAAGAACTCGCAAATCCATGGAGTCTAGCTATACTTTTGAAATTGAAACATAAGGCTCCATGAACTTGATTTTTCAAAAGTCAAAACTTCAATTATAGGTCATTTCTTGGTTTCTTCATCTAGAAGCTTTACAAACTTTCCAAATTGATCATTGAGCTGATAAATATCAGCTAGATATAATTGAGATTGGATAGAATCAATTTGAATATTTTTCACACATGGTAAAAAGAGGAAACTTCCTTTTGCTTTTGAAAAGTCATTCTTACCCCTTAAGGCATCTTTGATTTTCCAATTGCCATGTACTCTTGCCTAACATTTCAGAATATTTTGGCCTATAAATAGATCACATTTCAAGTCTAAAACTACACCAAAGCAATGCAAATCCATGCTTTCTCTCTCTTCTTACTTGAAAATCAAGAAACATAGTCATGTTGGAGAAACTTGCATTTTTGAAAAATTGTGAATAAACATAGGATCTTTGGTGTCAAACACATTCCATAATCAATTTTAAACTTGTTTGAATCATAAAATCAACCCAAGAACAAGTGGAAATCGAATTGAACTTCATATTTTCAAAGTTGCATAAACCGCCTAAGCATTCGAATTTGAAGTTGGCTTGATTAATTTATGTTCTAATCATCCTAACACCTTCCATGTACCTCATATACATGATCCAGATCATTGGCAAGTAACTGTAACAGGTTTTACATCGAAATCGAGCATCCATTTTTGAACTGTGCAGGTCGACTTGGGTAGCATAATTGGAGCAACCTCAAAGCAAGGCACTACTTCCATAGCTTCCATACATGCCGATGATGTCAGCAATCAAGAAATCCATTCTGGAAACACGTTTGCATCTTCTTCGATCTCCACTTGCACAGGTATGAACACGAACTGTGATATCCATATTCTTTGAACTTAAACAAAAAAACTCTTGGCCAATCTTTTTCTGCACCTAACACGATCATAAGCCCTCAAGAAAATCAAAGAATCATCAACTATGCATCATTTAATTTGAAATTTTCAGTTTAGGGTTCATAGTGTTTTTCAAAACTTAAATCATTCTGGGCTTAAAATAAATGCAATTAACAAGTACCATCGTGTTCGTTGTTCAAAATCGAGTAAGTTTCATTTTTACTTCGTCCAATTTCGTTGAGAAACGAAGATTGTAGCTGGGTTTGAAGAATCAAGATCAAAATAATGAAGAACACTGCGCGCGTGTTCTTGAGTTTGAATTTTTAAAATATTCCAATCTTTTATTTACACGTGTTATTGTCCACTAAACACCAGCGTGCGTTTGTCCCAGTGGTAGCTTGCTCGCCCTTAAGGCTTTCTGACACGTGTGCTACCCAATGGTCATGGGTTCAATCCCTCACAAGACCATTCTTTTCATATTTTTCATGTTTTTTTACAAAACTTTCACAATTTTTTTGACCAATCAAAACTCCTCATTTTGAGGTGATTTTTTGAACACTTGTCAATAAATACATCTATTTTTTGATAGTGCAAAGATTTTCAGAAAAAACTTTCATCTGATTATATTTTAATCGAGCCGAAAACGACGTTCTGAGCACTTTTTCAAACCTCCTTTTAAAGGTGAATTTTTCAAGTTTTTGACTTCCGATTTTTTTCAAAACTTCTCATAAATGAACCTCACATTTCAAAACATTTTCAAATCATTTTTCAAAACATTTCATCAAAACTTACATCTTTTACCACGATCGATCCAATTTAAACGATAAAATCAAATTCGTTTTCTCTCGAATTTCTCAATCGATCATGGGCCACCCTTATGGTGTAAGTCCCAATCCTTTTATGTATATATTTAGTTTTACTTGTACATACTCAAATCATCATTGTCAATATTCAAACATAAAAAAATTTCTTTCGTTTGTTTTCATTCGTTTGTTTATACACCGATACCATTGGTATTGAAAGGAGCATTATTCCTCGTGAAACTGCTTAAACCAATGGGCCTCCTCACTGTAAGTCCCATAACATTCTTTTATGTACATAATATTTCTTTGTACATATCAAACTCTCTTCAAATACATACAAATTTTCATCCGTACATAACATGTATACTTTTTATACTCAAGTATGCATAAACTTCGATCGCTTGTTTTTCACTTCACTTGTGTATACACAAACCAACATTCTTTATGTGCATACTTTTTCCTTGTACATATCAATTTCTTTTTATACAAACTTTCATCCGTATATAATACGTATACTTTTTATGTATAAACTTTGATCATTCGCTTCGCTTCATTCAGATATACATCAATACCATTGGTATTGAAAGGAGCATTATTCTCGTGAAACTGCTTTCAAACCAATGGGCCTCCCTTATGGTGTAAGTACCAACCCCTATGTACATCCATCTTCTCTCGTACATAAATACTGCTCGTACATATTCATTCCTTGTACAGCTCAAACTTGTGAATAATCAAGTTACGCTGCTTTAAACGCTCGTTTACGTACACTTGTTTATATTTCATAAACTTCAGTAAATAAACATCATGCATTGTTTATATTTCCTTCATAAACTCCTGTGAATACATATCACACACACACACTTTTTATACAACTGCCTAATTATAACATAACAATTAGTCTAACCAATAGGTTCCCACAGCTTGTAGCCTCCGCTGGGCTTCATACAAGATAATTCATCTCAAAGATGAATTTAGCCTCCGCTGGGCTTTATACAAGATAACTCTCCCACGTAGTTCAGCCTCCTCTTAGGCTTCATATAAGAAAACTCATTCATCTCGAGTTTAGCCTCCGCTTAGGCTTCATATAAGACAACACTGCTGAGTCGCCTCCTCTGGGCTTCGCTCAAAAGAACTCCTCATTGAGTTTAGCCTTCTTGGGCATCATACAATGAAAGAGACAGAAATCTCTTAACAGCCTCCTATTGGGCTTCCAATACAAAGAATCACCCACGCTAAGATAGAACCCTAAAAGGATGGTTTCGTGAAATCACTTTCAAATCCTCAGAGTAAAATTTCCTGAAATTGCTCTTAATTCCAAAAGGATGGTTTCTCTGAAACCTTTTAACACAAAGCCAGCCATACCCTATAGCTTCCTCTTGAGCTTCATACAAGGACCTCGATGACCTCGATGACCCGAATGCCTCCTCTTGGGCTAATAATACAAGGACCCACGGGCTTCTTAAAAGCATCCCTTTAATCCAACCAATTTCTCCTTGAGATTTAGACATCTATCATCTTTATGGAAGAAGTATCTCATCTATCACATCACATACAATAAAAACTTTTCAAACTTTTCAAACTTTTCAAACAAAACATCTATTAATTGTAAGTGGTAACGCTTGTACACTCAAGCAAAACACCCAATGCTTACAGCTAAAAGATTCAAACATATTTTTAAAAACATCTTTCTTAAACATGTAAGTGGTAACGCTTGTACACTCAAGCAAAACACCAACTTACGACGAAAGATTTTATCAATCAAACTTTTCAAAATGTATGTGATGAAATAGATTAGATACATTTTCATTAAGATGACATTTGTCTGTCTCTTACTAACATCCCTGCTTTCCACTAGCATAAGTGGGAACTACGATTGCTCGACTTTCTCAACATCCTTTGAGAATACGAGGCACAAGGTCTCATCCTTGCCGAGCAAATTTCTTTCTCTCGCACCAACAAACCATAGAACCCTGAGATCCGAGCTACAAATGCTCGATTCCCACTAGGATATGTATGCGTAAGATCCATGATCTTTGCAGCACAATAATAACAAACACTAGAATCCCACATAATCTATCTTTCTTAAAATCCCAAAGGAGAAACTTTCCCAATCATAGAAATAGCAATTAAAACACACAAACATATCAAATATATTCATATATAAAGCTATAGATAACTATATATATTTAGGGTGCTCCATCTTTCCCTTTATATAACAATCCCCTTACTCGTATCTCCCAATGCGCTATGCCTAGTTTGCACTAGTCGTTACGCATACCAATATCAATTGAGGGTATTTCACTTTCCCTTTTCATAATCATTAAATCATCTTTCTTGTGTTGAAAATAATAAAGCTTGATGCTCATGCATCTTTATAAACAAATCAAAAGAGTAAATCGTTTCGAGCCGAGAATCCAATTCACGTCAGATTCTCTAGCCACCTTTAACGCGAACAGAAAATGGCTACTGGGAGTACTGAAACTTTGATTTTCAAAAAAATGTGACTCTGCTCGAGAGCACCAAGCTTTTTTTTGTTTTCAAAAAGAAAAGAAAGGGGATAAGCTTTCATATTGTGCATATATCTGTTTTTTCTTTATTGTGTGTTTTCACGATATCATCTGATGGAAAGAAATCCTAACTCGGATTTAAGAAACATTTTTAAGATCTAGGTGGAGGTATTAATACGTGAGAAGTTCAATGCTTACGAAGTTAATATCTCCCGCTCAGTGGAGGTTGTCTTGGGGGTATTGTGTTTAGCAAGTATTTGTGAAGACATTTTGCTTTCAAGGGAACTTGAGAAGCTGAGTGGGTTGTAGAACACATAACCCATCCTGGCCATTTAGGATGTAGTGCAGAGATTATTCGGTGTAAGCCTAGAGTAATTGTCATGCGAGACTACGATCAAAGTAGTTTCTTGAAAATATTATTGGACCATCGAGTATTCAACAAACCGATAATATTTCAAAGAGGAGTGTTGAGCTCAGATATCGGAGAACCCGCTTCACGTATGAATAAGCCCTTAGAACTTAACCACGTTGATTCTTATCGCTGGCTTCATGCTCGTGACTTCAACGCTGCCCGTGTGTATAACTACTAACCATGTTTGTCGATTCATGCATGCATTCATTCATTCAAAAAACTTCATTTCTCTTCCCATTTCCAAAGAATTTAGAGATTTTTCTTTGTAAAATATTTTAGGTTAGAGTGATGGATGTCGAGGAAGATTCACCAAAAGATAGCTTTAGAATTCGACGTAGGAAAGTTGAAAGAGTTAGCATCCTTGGTAGAAGATCCTCGGATTTCGTAAAATGCTATGGAACTCTTTTAACTCTTCTGAACGTTAACGTTGATGAAGGACTTCTCAAAACTTTCGTCCAGTTTTACGATCCAGTCTATCGCTGTTTTACTTTCCCTGATTATCAATTGATGCCTACTTTGGAAGAGTACGCGCATATCCTAGGTATCTCAAGACGACAAAGTGCCTTTCAATGGTTTGAAGCCATTCCCAAGTCACCAGTCATTGCAACGATGACTCACCTAAAGAAATATGAGATAGACAAAAACCTAACTACCAGAGGAAAACTCTTAGGACTGACTTCAAAGTTCCTAATGGAGAAGGCTCTTAAATTCTCTGCAGCCGGTAGTATGGTAGCCTTTGAAGCTATTTTAGCTTTACTCCTCTATGGATTGGTGTTGTTTCCCAACGTCCCAAATTTCGTTGATATCAACGCCATAAGGATCTTTCGATTGGAAATCCCGTTCCCACCTTGCTTGGTGACACGACGTCTCTATTCATCACAGGAATCGTCAAGGAGACGGAACTATCGTGTGTTGTGTACCTCTATTTTTCAAATGGATTACCTCACATTTGCCTAAATCTCCTATCTTCCGCGAAAACAAAGACGAGTGGCATTGGTCAAGAAGACTCATGTCTCTTACAAACGATTTATATCCATTGGTATACCTTGCATAATGAGATGGAAATCATTGAGAGTCGTGGAGAATTTGCCAACGCACTTCTCATCGGTACGAAGGAGGAATCAACTACAACCCTTTCCTGGCGAGACGTCAACTCGGATACGCAAACTCTAGTAAACCTCTTGGTTTCATTGCTGTAGAAAGTTACTTCTATCACGAAGGAGAGGATTCCCAAGGATTGAAAGCTAGGATGATCAAAGCTTGGCATCACATCCGAAGGAAAGAAAAGGGAAGGCAAAGAATTGTGTAGCCATGGAAACCTACACTTTGGTAAAGAAAAGAGCGAAGGAATTTCAATGCCTTACGCTTATGAGGATCCCATGTTCTCAATCGCCCAAATCAACAAATTTTCCCGTCAAGCCGTGGAGAATACCAAGAAGCCTTGACCAAGATAAGGTTTGAGAAAGAAGCTTTGGAAAACAAATTCCTTAAGACTAATCTTGAGAATGAGAAGCTCAAGAAGCAAGTCAAAGATCATGAAAAGACGCTTTACTTCCGTGATGAATGGCTCATGGAGAAAGATGAGAAGATTCGCCAAAAGGATAACGCAATCCGTAGATACGCCAAAGAAAGGAAAAGAAAGCTTGAGGAGATGACAACCACGATCCCGCCTCCCAACGAGTGGAAGAGAGTCATCGCAAGCTAAAAGCCGAGAAAGTGAACTAAAAGCTCGCTATGGAAAGGAAACTCAAGTCAAGCATCAAGCCTTTGGATCTTCATCCGACGAAGACGTTTAATTAGTTCAATTTAGTTTGTAATTTTATCATTTAATTTATCATTTGTGTGAGCAATGCTCCAACAAAAACAATTGTTGTAATCTTCTTCCATTTAATCAATAAATGTGTGTTTTTTCCATCCAAATATTTGCCGTAAATATCTCTTTAGCATTAGATTCTTGGAAATTTCTTTTCTTTACAATCATAATCATGCATCATGCTTTGCATTTAAGTCTATTGTCTAGAGTCCGATCCTTGCGCTTCATACTTGCACAAATAATTAATCTTGAATTTGCACATTGAACAGATAGGAAAAGATCGCTGTCGTTGCCTTAGAGTTTATCGACGCGCCCACACCAACTCGAACATACGATACAAGATCAAAAAGAAGAAAAGTAATGGAAGGATTTGAGCAAGAGAACGTTGAAATTCGTAGTACAGTAACAACACTACAAGAAGAAGTGGAGAGGCTCACATCTTTGGTCAACTCATTTGCAACAAGAAAGTCAACAAGCAAAGATCGAGCAACAAAACCAAGCAATGACTTCAGAGGATACTACTACTCCAAGCCACCGTCAGTAAGTAGTTCACCTTTCAAGATGCCGTAGGCTATCCATGGGCATGCCTTTCAACTTTGGCATCGGATTTCGCCAACCGACTTCTCAAACAACCTCGCTTGAAATACCTACTTTGCAGCAAAACTCTACATTTACTCCGCAACGTGGAGTAACTCTTCCACAAGTAACAATGCCGGTTTCCCAACCGATCATGACGAACTCAGCTTCCGTAGTACACACTACCTTAGACGAAGAAGTTCATCATACTGTGCAAGAACTCAAATCCACGCGGTTCAATGGAGAATCTCCGTGAACAACTCCACAAATGCATTGAGATAAAAACAATTCGAGGGAAAGAATTGTTTGGGAAAAATGCCCAGGATCTTTGCTTAGTTCCTCGCGTAAGAATACCCGCAAAATTCAAAATCCCCGATTTTGAAAAGTACAAAGGAAACTCCTGTCCGCAAAGTCATCTCACGATGTATGCCAGAAAATGTCTACGACAACGAAGATCATCGCTTTTAATCCATTATTTCCAAGATAGCCTCACCGTGCCGCATCAAGTGGTACATGGGTTTAGACAAAGACGAATATCCAAACATTCAACGACTTAGGTGAAGCCTTTGTCCAGCAATACAAGTTTAACTTGGATATGGCTCCTGATAGGGATCAACTCCGCTCCATGTCTCAGAAAGAAAGGGAGACATTCAAGGAATATGCACAACGATGAAGGGAAATTGTTGCCCAAGTCAACCCACCATTGGAAGAAAAGGAGATGACTAAAGTATTCTTGAATACTCTAGGCTCGTTCTACTATGAACGAATGATCGCTAGCGCTCCCAGAGATTTCACCGAGATGGTGAGCATGGGAATGCGATTAGAAGAGGGGGTTCGAACCGGGCGCCTAACCAAGGAAGCAGGATCTTCTAGTGGAACAAAGAAGGTAGGAACCAGTTTTCCAAGGAAGAAAGAGCATGACATAGGAATGGTATCCCGAGGGAAACCATGTAAGAATGTCATTCAACAACGACAGGTAGCTGCCATAGCACCCGCCGTTAACACAAATCCAAACACAAGAATTGCTCTGCAATTCCAACAAATTCAACAAATTCAACAAAATCAACAAACTCAAAATTCTCACATCAGCTCAAGCTCAAAGAATCAAAACGCCTGTTACGAATCGACCCGATCCCAATGATGTACACGTAACTTTACCCCGCCTAATAGAAAAGAATGACATGCATAAGGTCACCACCTCCGGTTCCCGAGAAATTACCATGGTGGTACAAAACAGACGTATCTTGCCCTTTTCACCAAGGGGCGCCGGGCCATGACCTTGAGCATTGTATAGCATTAAAGGCAGAAGTACAGAGATTAGTGAGATCTAATCTTCTTTCCTTCGTAAATACAAGTCCGAATGTGCAAGCCAATCCGCTTCCCAATCACAAGGGCACTCAAGGAGTTTGATATCGAGAAATACAGATGTATCTTGTCTGCACGTAAACCCCGATCAGAGGAAACTTGATGCATCTCCATGAAGCATACAGTACAATGAGCACTTTCGCTAAGCATAATTACACAGCTTGCCGCATCTGCTCCAAGAATATTCAAGGATGTTCCACCATAAAAGCAGATATCCAGCATTTGTTAGACATCGGTGATCTACAGATCTACAGAAACAGAGATGACCATGACGTAAATACAGTAGGACATTTTCCGCATGAGCTTTTAGTCTCAGATATCAACTCGGAAAACTCTGAAGTAAACGTCATCATCCCTTGTTTCAACATACCCAAGCATGTGGAGATTGAATGCAATAGTTCCGGCACCCCAGAGTCTCCTTTGGTAATTTGCCTACCTGGTCCTGCTCCATACCAAAGCCTACCAAATGCAACCCATTACCCATGTCAATATAATGAGTGCACACCATTGCCACCAAGAGCAGCCTCGTTGTCCGACAAAATCCGCTAACATATCTTCCGAGAATCCCGCAACGATTCCAGCTTGTTAACCCGAGCACAAATGTTGGTTCTCCGATAGAGCCAACGCAACGCAGATTTTGATGAGATATCAAGTTAATCAAAAGAGCGAATACCGAGTCGTGGATCACCGATGCATCTTCCAAGATTTCAACACTGCCTCTACTCCTCAACTCAAGCTCACCGAGAAGCTTTGATGAGAGTACTAGACCAGCGATGTGGATCACGATGTGACTATGCACTGCTTTGAGGATCGCTCCAACATAACAATTGCAATAATCTAAGCTTCAATGACGAGGAACTTCCGTAAGAAGGAAAGATCACAACTTGGCCCTCCACATCTCAATAATCGCCAATCGATTCCTTGTCCAATGTATTGGTAGATACAGTTCATCTTTGAACGTAATGCCGAAAACGACACTCGCCGCTTGACTTACAAAGGACGCCAATGAAGTTCAACGACATAATAGTAAAAGCTTATGGATCAAGGAAGTCGCTTATTGGGAAGTTGATCTCCAATGACAATTGGTCCGACACTTTCCAAATTACTTTCCAAGTCATGGACGTATCACCGCTATGCTTGTTTACTAGGAAGACCTTGGATCCACGATGCAGAGCAGAATTTACTTCCATCGAAATTAAAATTCACAAGAAATGGAAAGTTGGTGACCATCAGCAGAACAAGCTTTACTTATAAGTCATCTATCCGCTTTCTTTCATCACGCCTAATGACATTAAAGGACGCACCTCCCGTAAAACCGTAGAAGATGAATCTACCAACAAAACAGATCATCTATCTCTTCGTATAAAGAAGTCGCACAAATGGTGAAAGATGGCAATACTAAAGGATGGGGACAAGTTATCAAACCTGCCAAGAATGAAACAAAGTCGGACTCGGTTCACACCGTATTCTCCAAAGACAAGCAAAAGGATGAAACACTTCGTCCAATCAAAGAAGTTTTCAGAAGTGGGGCTTCCTAAACTCCTTCTCCAAGAGGTTAGCGTTGTAACCATCGAAGAGGATGAAGACGATCCATCCGAATCAAGAATGGAGCACTTATTTAAACACCGAGTATGTGTCTCAAGAGGAGTCATATGCCAACCGACCAATTCAAAGACATGTCCCTACAAAGGCATGAAAATCCACCGTCCTCGCAAGTTTGGGATACCTTGGGAGAACCAAGTGGCAAATTCGACTACATGGTGAAATACACCGAGCCGTAAAGCTCGAAAATCGAATCGAAGATATCCAACCCATGATGGGGTGATTCTTTTGATTATCCTAGTCAAATGTAAGAGGTATACTGCCTTCTCGCCTAGTCACCAATCGAGATCCCCAATGAAGATCTCGCTCAACACACTGTGGAATTCACTAAACCAGATCCTCGTTACCACTACATCAACATGATCATCAAGATCAAGAGCACGATTCGGATACGATTTGGAAAGTGTCACGACAACGAGTCTCTTCACTGTAAGATTGGAGGATACATCCCCAAAATTCAACACAAAGATCAACAGAAGCACATATGCTACATCTCATACTTCCCGATCCGTTAGTCAAGAAGATTGCTTCAAAGACAAAGGGCAAGAGCTATCGCCCGTAGTCTTCAAAGCCGACTCAAACAAAGAACCAAAGTCTACTCAAGGGTTAAACCAAGCGAAAATTACCGAGTACCTTGACTTTCAAGGAGTTCGTCACTACTGGAAACCCGTTGAAGTTCGGACTAATGTTCAAGGTTCTAAGTAGTTTATCTTTGCTTTTGTTTTGAACTCTCACTTCGCCCAAAAGTGTAGAGATGTTTTATAGGGTTTTAGCTTTTAAATAATTTCTCTTCGTCTTGCCCAAGGCGAATGAGTTTGTGTTTTAGGGCTCTGTTTCATAGTGTGAATTATAAATAAAACGCGTTGTTTTGTTTCTACACTTTGTGTTTATTTTCATTTTTACCCTTTTCTGGAAATGATAATCCTAAAAAACACAACAACAAAAAAATCTTCAAAAAATATAAAATTAATCTGCATACACTTTCACGTTAACTTTCTTCAAAAAAAATGATGACAAAGAGTTAATTAATCAAACATAAATCAAATATGCAGATTAACAGATGGACAAATCCATTGAAAGCAATAACTCTATGCACTACTAAAAATTCAATAAATAGAGGAGGTTAATTTGGGGGTGGTTTTAAAAACCCCTACAAATTAACAATCTAAAAACACTCTTACTCTATTTGTAGGAGTTTTTATAAAACCCCTCAAATTAATTTATCAAAATAGACAAACTTTTAATTAATAATAACTTCATTTTTTTTTCCTTTTTTTTCTAAACTTTATAATAATCTCAAACAATAAAAAACTTATGTCCCATCTTTTCTTTACATCGTATATAAGTTTTTAACATAGACTTTTTATGTTAAAGAAAAAGAGATAAATGTTTTTCCAACAATTAAAAATTCAAGAAACAAAAGTGATATAATAGAAAAGAAAAAGAAAGAGAAAGAGAAAAGAACGATTCATTGAGGAGGGTTTAACGGCTCACATGTCATCTCGCCGCCTCTTGCTGATCTTTGACGGTGATCTCTCTGTTGCCGATCTCATTCGACGATCTTGGACACCAACCTCTCTCATTCGCATCTTCCTCCTTGGTCTTTTCACTTTTTCATCAATTTATTTCATCTCTCTTCCTAAGCACTTGTACCTATCTCTTTCCTCCATTGTTTATTCTCTTGTTAGGATTCATATCTTCTATTGTATTGTTTTCTGTAATAGAATCACGGTGAAATTACTTCACAATTTTCCAATTAGAATTGTTGATTATTTCTAGGGTTTAAGATTTTAGGATTTTAGCGTTTTGTTCAAATTTGAGTTATGTTACTTGTTATAGAATAACGGTGAAATCACCTCACAATTTGTCAATTAGAATCATTGATAATTTTAGGGTTTAAGATTTTTAGGATTTTAGTGTTATGTTAAATTTGAGTTTTGTTATTCGGAAACAATGTTGATACAAACTTTATGTTCTTTTGGTTTCACCGAAAATGATATTTGCATGGTTTAATGTTCGCTTCTATAGGCCTATTTTATAAGAAAACCAAGAAGTATCTATTTTATGCCTACTATTGATATATTATAAGACGCCAAGCCAACACATTAACGAATTTATTATTTTTACATAGAAAATTAAATTGATGTCAAGTATTTCATTCTCAGATAAGTCATATAATAAAGTTCTTGACATAAAGTAGCTACAAGGACTCTTTGGTCAACTGAATAAACGATTAAGTCTTTCGATAAAGGGAAATATTAAAGGAGTCTAAGTCTTTGAATGATCTAGAGGTACATTTCTATATAGTTTTCGGTCTTGTACTATGTATATATTTTTTTTATAGTGTTAGCATTTAGAAAATACTCAAGCTGGTGAGACTTTTTCATCTATTCTTAGAGTCTAACTAGCTTTAAATGATGTACAACCTATCCTAATGTAACAATTGTAAATTTGTACAGCATCGTGGATTTTGACATATTAGTCTGTGACATTTTTAATCTGGATGATGCTTTTTGTTTTCCATTTACTTCCTTGTTTATACTAAAGATATAACTTACAAGTCACTTAAAGATGTCATGTGGCAGATATAGCATTACTATGAAATTAGTTACTTAGTTAAACAAAATTTGCCAAGATGACAAGTTAAAAAAATTCTAGCATTACTATGAGGTATATTGTTTAACTACCTCTTCATTTTTTTTGGATAAGTTAAGCCTGACTATATAATTTGATGCAATGCCTCCAATTTATAGAAACTTCCCCTTCACATCTTTACTAATCTCTGAATAAATTGATTTGTTATGACTAGCATTCTTACTTTCTTCATCATGCTTCTTTGAAAATATACAGATGGAATTTTATTGATGTTGCTAATTTTTTATTTGAATGTGTTTTCTTAACCTTTTTTTTTTAATTTGTAGTGAATAAAAAAGTAAGTATTTCTTTTAATCCAAGATTTATTATGGATAAATCTTGGATTTCTAAGCAACGACATACAGATGAGTACTTAATTGGATTAAGTAAATTCTTAGATTTCGCTTTTATGAACGGGGCTATTGATGATAAGATACGATGTCCATGTCCGAAATGTGGGTGGAAATATCTTACTAGAGACATAGTTGAGGATCATTTAAAATTTCAACAATTCCCAAAAAACTATGTCACATGGAATCTTCACGGGGAGAGAGAAGTACCATCATATCTTGGAAATGAAAATCTTGTGGAAGAGACATGTTTTTCAGAAAATCCGATGGAAGCAATGGTAAACGATGCATTTGGGAACCATAGAGAGAAAGAGACTAATATAGACGAATCACGCCAACAAGAGGAACATGAAGGGAGAAGTGATGATTTTAGTGATTTTCACGAGTTTGTCAATGATGGCAATCAAAAATTACATGAAGGGAGCAAGTACACAAAACTAGAATTTTTACTCAAACTATATCATATAAAGGTTTTGTGTGGATTAAGTGACAAGGCAATGACAATGATACTAGATTTGTTAAGAGAGGCATTTCAACTAGCAAAGTTGCCTCCTTCTTTTTACGAGGCAAAGAAAATCATCAATAAACTTGGTCTTAAATATACAAAGATAGATGCATGTCCAAATGACTGTATGTTGTATTTGGGAGATGACGAAAAGAGTTGAATGCATGCAAGCATTGTGGAACATCTCGATGGAACCCTGAGAAGAAGAAAATACAGCCTTTAAAGGTTCTACGCTACTTTCCGTTAAAACCAAGATTGCAAAGATTGTTCATGAGTCGTAAGACTGCAAATCATATGAGATGGCATGCTTTAGATATTAATAAGGATGGGTTTATAAGGCATCCAAGGGATGGAGAGGCATGGAAGGCATTTGATTTAAAGCATCCTGAATTTGCTTCAGATCCTAGAAATGTTCGATTGGGACTTCATGATCGATGGCTTCAATCCTTTTGGTGCCATGAGTCTCTTATAGCATTTGGCCGTTGTTCTTAACTCCAGATAATTTTCCTCCATGGATGTGTATGAAACACACCACGCTCATTTTATCGATGATCATTCCAGGAAAAGAGGCGCCTGAAATAAGATAGATGTTTACCGCAACCCCTTGTAAAAGAGTTAAGTGAGTTATGGAATGAAGGTGTAGACACATTTGATGCCTCAATAAATGAAACTTTTAGAATGCGAGCAGCTCTTATGTGGACAATTAGTGACTTTCCAGGCCTAGGTAGTCTGTCTGGTTGGAACACCTATACTGGTTTGGCTTGCCCAACATGTAATTTTGATGCAGTGCCTTGTCGTCTCCATCATGGTAGTAAGTGGTGTTTTATGGGTCATCGTCGTTTTTTAAGCAGAAACCATAAATTTAGATTTAACCTTGTCCGCTTCGATGGAAGCATAGAGGAACGAGATCCACCATCAAAAAAATCTGGATCAGATCTTTTGAGGCAAATAAATAATCAAAATGAAAGAGAAATGTTGGATGGCTGCAAAAAAAGGTCGAGACCTAGACCAAAGCAATGGAAGAAAAAAAGTATATTCTTTGAACTTCCTCATCGAGTATAATTTATTGCGTCATAATCTCGATTTTATGCATATTGAAAAAAACGTGTGTGACAATGTCTTATATACTATACTCAATGATAAGAATAAATCAAAAGACAATCTCAATGCGCGAAAGGATTTGAAAGATATGGGTATAAGGAAAGATCTTTGGCCTGATGAAAAAGGGACATATCACCTTGCGTTGTTTTCACTAACACGTGATACCAAAAGGTTGTTTCTTAAAACTTTGAAGAATGTCAAAGTTCCTGATGGTTATTCAAGTAACATTTCTAGATGTGTTAATGAGGCACAACAAAAGATATTTGGATTGAAAAGTCACGATTGTCATATTATAATGCAAGAACTCTTGCCATTTTCCATACGCAATTTATTACCAAACAATGTTACAGCAGTCTTGGTGGAGTTATGTTCATTTTTTAGAGTTCTTTCTAATAAAAGTATAAACCTATCAGAGCTTCAAATTCTCCAAGATCGCATAGTGATTACACTTTGTCACATGGAAATGTTATTCCTCATCACGCTATGGTTCATTTAACTATCCATCTTATAGAGGAAGCGAAACTTGGAGGTCCGGTGCATTATAGATACATGTATCCTATAGAGAGGTAACATAATCATATCTTCAACTTAAATTATCTTCCTATCTCTAGTCAACTTATATATACTGATTGTCCATAAAGAAGGAAGGTTCTATAGTCAAACTTAGTAGTCAAGGTTCTCGATACCTTGAAGATATAGAGACAAGATTCAATAGACCTAGGCGTGTTTGTGATGACCCAAATGAGAATGATTGTTCCTCCTGCATCATCTATCTTTCCTCGCCTAGGTAAACCAGAGGAGCTTCATCAACATTTACTTTGACTCCAATGGAAAAGTTACAAGTTCATCGATATTTGCTTCTAAATTGTGAATTAGTCGCCATATATTGAGTGAGTAATTAAAGAGTAACATTTCATTTTTATTAACTTACTTAAGACATAGTAGTTACCTAAATTGATTGATATATACTTTGTAGTGAATTTAGACAATTCCTAAAAAGAAGTTCAAGATCAAGAAGAATTTCAACTATAGAGATTGAAAAGAGATTAGTTAAAGAGTTTCGATTGGTTTAAAAAGAGGGTAAATGAAATGTAAATAGTTATTCTTATTTTCATGTTAACATATTTCAATCTTTTCTAACACAATAATTGTTTATCTAGATTTTGAATCCGTACATTGAGTACAATGTCTACCGACCTTAAAATTCTAGCTCGTGGCCCTTTAGACCGCAAGTAAGAAGATTTAGTGCTTATAACATCAACGGTTTTAAATTTTTGACTCTAGCTCGAGAAGTCGGACTCAAAACACAAAATAGTGGGGTTTTTAACATCAAACACATCTTGTGTTTCAAGTAGTGTTGACGAAAACATAAGACAAGCTGCACTTACCTTATTACGGAAAGTTGGAAGATGTCTGAGATTAACTACTACGGCCGATTTAAGGTTATTCTTTTCAAATGCAAATGGGCATACACTACACGTGATAGAGGGTACAAAAGGATAGTTGGAATTTTAATTGTGTAAATTTTGATAGACGATTCATAATGGTGATCGTGAAGAACATGATCCTTACATTGAGGCATCTCAAGCTCAAATGACATATTATGTAGAAGATTTGGTTAATATAGGATGGAGTGTTGCCGTGCATTTAAAGCCAAGAGATTTGTATGAAATGGGGGAGGAAATAGAAGAGGAAGTTTATGTTCATGAGCCATACCAAGAGCAACACCTTGACCGCTTGTGACATTAATGATGAGTATGTTCAATTGGCAACAAACCATTTAAGTAATGATGGGCTTGAATCAAATATAGATGTTGACATGGAAATAAATACACATGTTTTAGCATAAAATATAGTTATTACTCTATTTAAGCAAAGGTAATAGTTTAAATTTGTTAAGGTTTTTGTTATTTTGTTCAATATTTAAGATTTAATTTGATACATTTAACCTTTTTATACTTACGATGATGCAACCATAGAATTATCTTTATTTGAATTTTGTTTCAATGACTAAACTACGCTTAATGACTTTATTTATTATGAATATGCGTCATGGCAAAAGTTAAGCGCTTTTCAAATCCACTCAAGTCAAGACCTCAAGGAGCGGGTACAACTCATCCTCCACATCAAGCACAACCTCATACCACACTTCAAACTCAAACTCCAACTCAAATCAGAACTCAAATTCAAGCTCCACTTGAATCTCAATCTCATTCTTTGCAGCCTCCACCTCCTATTCAATCTCTAACACCTAAGCCAAACCATCCTCCAACTCATTCTTCACCTTATATTCAACCTCCTGCACATACTTCAACACATAATATAACTCATTCTACACATACTTCAACACCTCCTGCACATACTTCAACACATAATATAACTCATTCTACACATACTTTAACACATACTACATCGACCGTTTCTTCACCAACTCTTGAAATTCCACAACAATCTCAAGAATCTAGGAAATGTGTTGGACGGGAGTCCACACAATATTGGAGTGTTGAATCAATAGGTATGCATAACATTTTCTTACATTTTACTTAACATTTTTTTAATAAAAATTTGGTTACATGGATTATTTTATTATTAAAGACTTAGATGGAGCTATTAAGAAGATTAAAACCACAAAAGATCAAGTCAATAACTTATCTACCGGTCAACGTGTAATTGTGCACTTTGATGACCAAGATGCATATGGTGAGGCACAAGGCTTGCTTTGGATATTGTGGAATATTAGCAATTGATGGTAACTTGTTTCCAATAAGTTTTGATAGATGGTCCGACCACCACCGTTAGGCATGCCAAAATGTTATTTTGAAGACTTTTAAAATATAAAGGTATACAAGTTATGTATATAACTTTACATTTATATTTAATTTGTTCATTTGAATGCAAAATTGACTGACTTTGTAAAAGCCTCGATTTTGTTTTAGGACTATCAAGCTCTTGCAAAGCGATATTGTAAACTTAGCATTGAAAAAGTGGCTGCCCATAGGCAAAGATTATGGGTGAGTTCTATAATCCAGCCTTAACCAGATGAAATTGTATCTAATGTACCATCCGTGTAGATAAAACTCAATGGGCTTTATTTATCAACTATCGCCTAAAACCATCTACGCAGTAAAATGTCAAACCTCTTAGAATACAAGTTTATTTTGCATTAACTAAGCTTTGCTCTTATTTTATTTTCTCATGGACCTAATTACAACATGCAATTGTCATATTTACATGGAATATTGATGGAAAATATTCATGACTCCCATCGTTAATACAATCTGCATCTCTATTTCTTTGATGCATGTAGTATATTTGAAAAATAGTTACCGAAAATGTCAAAATAATTTCGCCATCGCAAAATCAAGGTTTGTTTCATTATTTTATGAAAAAATAAATAAAATGATTTGCAATATGATATAGAATATACAACCTAACTAGATCTCATTGCATATAGTAAGAACCAAATATTTATAAACTCAAACGCCGTGGTTTATAGAAAATTGAAATTCTTTTTAAACAATAAATACATTTGGATCATGAATACATTTAGTATTTATATATATCTATATATATGATCTTGCATGTGTTTATTTTATAGTAAGTTATTATATTAATACGTAAACTCGATATGTGTTTATAGGAGACTTGTCGCAAATAAAGAAATAAGCAAGCAAGTGGTTCCTCATATCGGTGGTTCTAAACCACTCAAAAGACATGAGATGGTACTAATATTAATTAACGTCATAGATTTTACTATTTTGACTTATATTAATGAGAATAAATATTTTATTTAAAGCATCATGTGAGTGAACTCGTAGATTTTATTTAAAGCATCGTAGTACAAGACATTTTCACCCCCCTATACTTGTGAAATAGATAACTTTAGGTATCATTCACAAGTGATATGTCTCGCTCAAACTAATTTGTTGAAGGAAGAAATTATAGTGGTGATATATTCTAAGCAACCTTAGGTATCGAAAAATTGATTTTTTTTGTCAGAATTGGATTCCAACAAATTGCCTTATTCCATTTGTTTGGAGAATTCATTTATGTGTCTGTTTGTTTGGAAAATTCATTTATGTGTCTATTTGATATTCTAATATTCTAATATATTTGTGTCTTTTTCAATTTTTCAAATATCTCTGACTAAATTAATTTCAATTTCTTTAAGAGTATATGATATCTTAAGAGGTCGTGTCTTTGATATAATTCACTGATAGCTTAAATTGGATCCCTACAATTGCACTATCTTTAATTTTGGATACTTGAGACAGAGAAAAAAGGGTAGGCTCAAAACAGATAATACCCTAATCTAAAATTTGTTGGTCATACAAGAAGGGTCACATGAGTTTTTAAAGTGATTTAATCTCAAAACTCAATTTAAACTAATGGACAACAATAGTTTCTCTCACTCACGTGCAACAAACATCTTTCTAGTTAGATATGTCCCATATATATTATGTGTGTATGTATGTTTATTATTTATCACAATATTTTTTCGTGTAGTTTTTGCAACTTGACAACAACCTAGTCGTGGACAATTATATATTGAAACCCATAAGAAAAAGATGGCGGTTGTAAATCTTGCAGAAAAGCTTTTGTGGTAAGTTTAACCTTATAATTATTATTTTAAGATGAGTTTGTTTTGTTATACATCAAATCTTAGTGACATATTTGAATGATATAGTAGTGTTGATGTTGTGTTGATAATTTTGTATGTTTGTAGGAACAAATTGAAGTGGGTTTGACTCAAAGTAATAATGATGAATCTTTAATTTCTCCTAATGATGTTGTTGGTAAAGTGTTTGGGCTCGAGCATTCGAAGAGTGCCGCTTAGGTATGGGAGCAACACCCGCTTATACATTTAGAAATACTAGATTTAGACGCTCGATTCAAATTCTTCTTTTGGTATTGCTGCATCACCTTCTAACTTTTGGAAAGAGAAGTACACGCACTTGAATCTCATCTTAACAATATCACGTACATTTAAGGCTTACATGATAATGAAAGAAGGAAGGATCCCGATGAATTAGTTAGTGTCTTTGGTTCATCAAATGTGAGTATTTTTATAAATTTTATGTTGAATACTAAATTATGTTTTGTTGAAATAACTAATTTTTAAATAATAGTTTTAGATTTTGTATTTTTATGTCAAGCTTGTAATTTGAGAGAATATATTTATATTTCTATTATGCATTTGCAATTGTTCCATTTAATATTTTAGTTGTAATTTAAAATATTCTCCATGTCTTCCATGTCTTCTCCATGTCTTCGGAGCCATTCTCGATCCGATTATAACCGAGAAACCGTCCATGAAGGAAAAGACGTTGAATTTTGCGCTATCCACTAGCATGTCGATATGCGGTAGTGGGAAATCGCCTTTCTGACTTGCTTTGTTCAGATCCCTAGTCAACACACATTCGACCTTTCCATCTTTCTTGGAGACAGTACTATGTTGGCTAGCCATTGAGGATATTCGTATGACGAGGAAACCACAAGTGTTTTTGAACTTCCTTTTGACCACGCCCAACGAACGTCAACGACGCCGAGCCCTAGCTCCTACCGCCTTCCATGGGAGGATGCTCAAACCGCAAAATAACGCGAATAAAAGGGAAAGGAAGACCTTGTCCACCTAAATCGGACCTTCCGAATCCATTGGTGGCATCGCTTTTTCTAAAATGCCCAGATCGATCACCGATTCAAACCGCTCTTAAAGCCCTAACCATGGCAATTAGCATTCGACGCTAAAGCTTGCATGTAATGGTTCTAATGCGACCTAACAATCATCCCGAGATCAAATGAACATGCCAAAACATTAACAATGCATGAAATATTGAAATCGAAATTGAGAAAGATTGCAAACCGTGAGAGTCCAAGAACACGATCCGCGCCTGGCTTGAGTAGTGATGCTTTTGCTTGGAACCTCCGAGCAAGATTGAATGCTCAAATTGGCCTGAAACTTGTTGAAATTGGAACACAATTTTCAAAAGTTTATGAAAATTTTGGCAAAATAAAGGGTTCTTTCTTGGGCTAGGTTTCACCCTTTGGCTTGTGATCTCATTGGCTATTTATAAAGGAATTGAGAGAGGAAAAGAGTGAAAAAGATCATTGAATGTGCAATATTTCCTCTTTAAATAAAATCAAATTTCCTTAAAAATTTGATTTTTTCTTTCCATATGCAAGCTATCACGAATTTGGTATGGATTATGGGCTTTCTTGAACTCCAAGCATGATATAAATCCAACCCATTTGAAAAAATACTTTATTTTCATATTTTATATAATTTAATTTGGAATTAAATGGTTTAAAATCCAAAATTAAATCAATAAAATAGAAAATTGCCATGGCCAAGCATTTATGAGTCACAAATAGTGTCATGAACAAGTTTGGACCAAAAGATTTTAGGCCCATTTGGAAAATTTTGCATTTTGACCAAAATGTCCTTTTGTACAATTGTCCAAAATCGCCCAACTTCGAATAGTGTATCTTGCTCAATTTTCCACATTTTGAGTATTCTTGGACTTTTGGAAAGCTCTAAGAGTCCTCTAACCAACCTTTTGGTCTCATCTTAATTGGAGTTTCCATGCTCAATATATCTTCAAAACAAAAGTTGACTTTTGTTGACTTTGAAAATGACAGAATGTTTTGAGCCATACCTCTCAAATGAAGCATTTTTTGGACATTCTTGTGAGACATGAAGTTGTAGAGAATTGAATTTCCTTCAAAACAAGAGGTGGTGGAAAAAATTTTGAGAAAGTATGAAGAAGTTATGATCACCAAAGTTCATTGACTTTTCACCTAGAAACCCTAATTTAGAAAGTTTGACTTTTGAGCAAATCTTGAGTTTTCTTGATGAATCATGATCAACCCTTGATCAAATGATGAATGTAACTTCAAAATGAGGATGTTGACCAAAAATTATGAAGTTTGACTATATGTTGACCATAGTTGACTTTTTGTCCAATACAACTAATTTTCAACCATCTGAGCAATTGTTTGAGGAAACTTGACTTGTGAGGCTTGAAACTTGACATGGAGAATCTTTGAAGCATATGAGGAGGCATGAAGACCATCGGAGATGTTGGAATTCCATCTTGACCTGAGAATTGTCAAACCCTAGTTTGGGTTGATTGTCTAGGAGAGAGTTTGTCTGATCAACTCTTGAGGAATCCTTGAGTATGGATGTATGAAACATCTTGAGAAGATGGAGGGCAAATTTTGGGGTATGACAGCTGCCCCTGTTCAATCTTCTTGTACTGGAAGGTTAGATTGACACGCCTGTCTTTCGTGACCTGAAGGTAGAAGATGATTGAACACTCGAGTACACCTGAAAATTTGCACTCGTTGTTGGCTGATGATGCGGGAATGGGCTTATAGATGCCATTTGGAGAAGCTGGATACTACCGGGGATGAGTCGACGCTAGACTCGAGAATGTCGATAGGAGAATTGACGGGATGGGCTTAAGATGCCATCCGAAAGATCGATGCTGGGGAGTGAGCCGTACGCTAGGCTCTGTAGTCGTTTCTGGAAGTGAAAGGAGCATGGAGATGGGCTTGAGATGCCATCCGGAGGGAGTCGTATGTTAGCCTTCGTGCTCATCTTTGAATGAAGTTATTGATTTGTATTGATTTTTAACCAAATATGCAGATTTCAAGGCGAAGAAATGTTGACAAGTAGTCTGAGATGGGCTTAAGATGCCATCCGAGGCAACCGAGTCGACGCTAGACTCAGAGTTGCTGATAATAAGAAGGATCCGAATAAATCTTCGTGCTTATCGAGGGAGGTAGTAGTTGTCAAAATGTGGATATCTTCCCCGTGCATCGGTGTTGATCCATTGCATGTTATCGGAGGATAACCAGGCGGTCTTTCGATAGTTTTCCGCCGATTCGGCTTAATCTCGACCACTGTCGGAGGACAACTGGGAGGTCTTCAGATAGCTTTCCACGATTCGGGCTTAACTCGACCACTGTTTAAGTGACTTTCACTGCTTTGGAAAAAACAAGAGAAACTTTGATAGAATATTTGTTAGTCTTATGCAAAGTATGATGTATGACAATGTATATGAATGACATATGCATGAATTATGACTTTATGAGTAATGTATGAATGATAGATGTTGTGGTATTTCAAAATATATCCATCTTGAAGAAGATGCGGATGTTCTGCTTGAGGATTTCGATCATTGGGAATCGAGTAGGTGAGAACCCCGCTGAAGGAGAAGAAAGATATCTCGATTCCTCCGATGCACTATCCGACCAAGTCTTGGGCCTAGATATTGTTGAGGAAGGTAGAGATTTGAGAAGCTCGCGTCGGAGATCTCATACATAGACCTCGCCGGGAGAGTCTGGAGGAAGTTCGTGGGGATCTTGCATGTAGACCCTGCTGAAGAATTAGGTGGCGCCTACTAGGGATTTTGAGCGAGATCTCACTGAGGACGCTTGATGGTTGCCGAGATCGGGTCAGTCCGTTGGAATCTCCGACGGGAATAGAGATGTAGATTTTCTCCTGTACTATCCGACCAAGTCTCGAGTCCGGATACCGGAGAAAAGGGAATTGTTGAGAGATATCACTGGGATAAACATCTTAGCCGGGATGAAGTGTTATTGATGTAACATTGCTCGCTTGAGTGGAATCACCGCCGTGGATTAACATATACTCCACTGGGGAGGTTTAGTGAGTGACACCTCTCCGGGATTATGTTCTCTGGGGAATGTTTTGGTGACCTTCGTTGTCATCTCAATTCCTAAAGCCCGTAGTAACTACTTTTGTATGCCCGCCAGATGTTTGTGATTAGATTCTTATTGTCAAATGCGATAGTCATTCAAAACAAACGTTGGACTTATTGCAAACGACAACAACAAAAATTGTAAAGAGAAAGAAGCTATGCTTATTTGAAAGGTGGCGATGGCCAAGTAGTTTGTACACAAGAAAGGTAAAAAGTTATGCGGAAACAATCTCGTTAAGTTCCAACTATGCTAGTACTCATATATTTCGCTATCTCATCTCCTCACAAGAGAAAGTGAGTAGGCTCTTCGCCATTTGAATCTTGAATGCCGATAGTAGTCTAGAAGGTGTGATCCGAAGAGACATAGTCGACGCTTAAATCCCTAACTTTGCCTAGACCGCCTTTTCGGTTTTCGCCCACCGATACTTTTTGCCCAAGCCGCCTTTTCGTGTTTTCGACTTGCCGGTGTACATGTTTGTATATATCCTTAACTTTTGCCCGAACCTTTTGGTTCGCCAGATGCCCTTATTTTTGCCTAGGTTCGCCGACCTAGCGGGTCTATTTCATGCATAGTATTTTTGACTATGTCCTGCTCGCGTGGTGGGAAGTCTTCACCATCCATGGTGCTAAGCATCATAGCTCTGAAAACACGCCTTGACTACAAATGGTCCCTCATAGGTGGAGTCCATTTTCCGGGATCACTTTGTGGAAGAATGATGCGCTTGACTACTAGATCACCGACTTGGTAGACTTGCTTGACCCTCTTGTTAAATGCTCGATCATTCGCTCGATAGATCCGTCCATGGCAAATGGACGCGAGTCGCTTCTCATCAATCAAGTTAATTTGGTCAAGGCGAGTCTCGACCCAATCGCTTCGCTAACTCTCGGCCCGGAGGACTCGTTGAGGGTATCCAACCTCGATGGGTAAGACGGCCATACCGATACAAGAGAGAAGGGGTGCCCTGTTGATGTTCGTGTTGAAAAGCGATAACCATGAAGAGAAAATGGTAACATCTCATGCCAATCTTTGTAAGTCACCGCTATCTTCAGATAATCTTCTTAATGTTCTTATTGGCGGCTTCCATCGCTACTGCTCATCTTAGGCCGATATGGAGAAGAATTATGATGCTTGATCTTGAACGTGCGCAGAGTTCAGTGATCATCTTATTGTTGAGATTAGAGCCGTTATCTGTGATAATCCTTTCGGGAATGCCATATCGACAGATAAGATTATGTTTGATGAATCGAGCCACAACATTCTTAGTAACAGATGCGAACGAGGCTGCTTCTACCCACTTGGTGAAATAGTCAATTGCCACAAGGATGAAACGATGTCCATTGGAAGCGTGGGCTTGATTTCTCCGATCATGTCAATGCCCCACATTGCAAAAGGCCAAGGAGAAGTTAAACGCTCGTGAGGTATCGGAGGTACGTGTACTTTATCGGCATAACCGCATTTGTGACAAGATCGAGCGGTGACAATCGCCCACGGTAGACCAATAGTAACTGTTCTCAAAATCTTCTTAGCCATGGTGTGTCCACCGGAGTGGGTACCAAATGCGCCTTCGTAACTCTTCCATGATACGTATTGTTGTTTTCGATCTACACATGAGTAAGCACAAGTCGTGGCGCTTTGTATAAGATGTCGCCGAGGAAGAATTTGGATGCAAATCTTCTCATGAACTTCTTATCATTAACAGATGCCCCTGCGGGATATTCCTGAGTCTCAAGATACCTCTTCACATCGTAGTACCAAGGTTTCTCTTCTGCCTCAAGCTCGTAACAATACGCTGGTTCGTCAAATTTCTCAATGATGATCTAGGGAGCCTCGTTGTCCCATCTAACCTTGAACATAGACGACATAGTAGCCAATGCGTCTGCCAACTGATTCTCTTCTCGTGGAATGTGATTGAAAGTGATCTTCAAGTAGGGATCAAGCTTAGAACATGCTCTTGATACGGAATGAGATTAGGATGCTTCGTATCCCACTCGCCCTTAATCTGACTGATCACTAAAGCCGAGTCTCCATATACTTGCAAGAACTTGATTCTTAAGTCAATAGCAGCTTTAATACCCATAATGCACGCTTCGTATTCGGCCATGTTGTTCGTGTAACCAAACATAATCGCGGTGAAAGGCGATGTCCCGTAGGGATGTAATGATGGCGCCAATGCCATTGCCAAGTGCGTTTGAGGCTCCATCAAAGACCATGGTCCATCGGGATCCTTGTTCAGGTCCTTCGTTCGGGCCTGGTTTTTCACAATCAGTGACTAGTAAAACATCTTCATCTGGAAATTTGAACTGCATAGACTGATAGTCTTCCACGGCTTGATGAGCCAAATGATCGGCTACCACACTCCCTTTGATCGCTTTTTAAGAAGTGTACTGGATGTCATACTCGGTCAAGATCATTTTCCATCTTGCTATTCTTCCTGAGAGAGCTGGTTTCTCAAATATGTATTTTATCGGATCCATCTTGGAAATCAACAAGGTAGTGTGAGTCAACATATACTGTCTTAGTCGGCGAGCAGCCCAAGCCAAAGCGTTGCAAGTTTTCTCGAGCTGTGAGTATCTTGTTTCAGAGTCGGTAAACTTTTTGCTAAGGTAGTATGTTGCATGCTCTTTTCGACTGCACTCGCCATGTTGCCCCAACACACATCCCATTGAATTCTCTAGCACCGCAGTACATGATAAGAGGTCTTCCTTCGCATGCATGCATCGGATGGGAGGATTCAGAGGTACCTTGATTTTGTCAAAAGCGATCCGCAATCGTCATTCCATTCCACTACTTGATCTTTCTTTAGTAACTTAAAGATTGGCTCACAAGCGCTTAGGTGTGCAATGAATCGCAATGTAGTTCAATCGCCCAAGAAACCTCGACTTCCTTCTCGCACGGCTGGCATCTCTTGAATAGCTTTAACCTTGGCGGGTCAACCTCAATACCTTTACCATCGACAACAAACCCTAAGAGTTTTCCGGATCCGACTCCAAAAGTGCATTTGTTAGATTAAGTCTCATTTCTTCAATCATCAAACAGCAAATGATCAAGATGTTCTTCTTCACCGGATCGAGCTATCATGTCGACGACGACCTCTATCTCGTGATGAATCATGTCACCATAGCACCGATAAGTGGCACCCGCTCTTTCAAATCAACGGCATAACCTTGTAGTAGAAAGTGCCCAACGTGTAACAAAAGTAGTCTTCCATGTCTTCGGAGCCATTTTAACTGATTGTAACCGAGAAACCATCCATGAAGGAGAAAACCTTATGCCGAGCGGTGTTGTCAACCGTAACATCAATATGAGGAAGTGGGAAATCGCCTTTCTGGACTCGCTTTGTTCAGATCTCTCTAATCCACACATTCGCATTTTGCCATCCTTCTTAGGTACGGTACTACATTCGCAACCCATTGTGGATAGGAAGTAACACTAGGAAACCGCATTGAACCGCTTCATAACTTCGCTTTGATTTTCTCGACATCTCGTGACGCATGCGATTTAACTTTCTCGCTTCACCGAGAAAACCTTCTTTGTCGGCAATCGATGTACCACAATATCAATGTCCAAACCCGCATGTCTTCGTATTTACCAAGCAAAACCTCAATATAGTCTCGTAGCATCCGAACCAACCTTTCTTTAACACTGCTCAAGATCCGCCTCCTATCTTGATCTCTTTTCTCGCCTTCACAAGACTCCAAATTCACAACCTCAACTTGCTCTTCGTGTGGCAGATAACTCTTCTTCTTGCCGTAGTAGCCGCAAGTTCTCCGGCACTTCACAATCTTCCTCACTTTCGCTTCGCTTGGTAGATCGGATTATCGAAGTCATATTTAGCAATAGCATAGCTGTTATTAACGAGATTCGGAGTGACCCTGCAGTGTATCACGTGGGTGTGTGTGAGAAACACATAGCTTTTTTGAAGGGGTGATAAAGTAAAAGAAAGAAGACAAACAATTGAATGCAAAAGTCCAACGAATTTATTGAATGAAAACGCGCAAACAACAGATAATAACCCTCGCAAACGAGCAATGATGCCCCGGGCAAGGCACTAGGCTTTCAAAGTTTATTGTTCAAACATAAAGAAATACGAAAAGCAAAACAAAACAAGAGCAATTACTCCTGACTAAAGGAGATTGGTATGACGTCTTCAGTCTTCCAATTGTTGAGACCTTGATCCGAGTTGGGAGATCCACTTGTCGGCGTCGGGCCGTTGTCGCCCTTCTATAGCATGGATTCCACTGGCCGATGCGAAAGGAAGTTGGCCGGCACGTTCGCGGCGTATCATCTTCTGACCTTTGATGGTGAAGCCTAAACCAGTCTTGTCGAATTTGAAAGGAAAATCGGGGAGTTGACCCCAAACAGCACTACCTTCTTCAACTGCAGCTTGAGCATCTTTCAGCGAGGCCATCCTAGGCGGAGCTTGTGTAACTTCAGGAGTGACAGGAGAGTCAACAAGCATGACTCTGGGGATTGTTTCAAAAGCTTGACAGGGAGTCTCGAAGAATTCACCTTCCATCTCAAAATAACGGAATGACTGTAGATGACTGACCATATACTCTTCTTCACCACATACTGTCACAACTTTCCCTTTCACCGGGTACTTCAGCTTCTGATGCAAGGTAGAGGTAACAACGCCTGCCCCATGTATCCAAGGGCCCAAGTAGGTAAGAGTAAGTCGGACTAATGTCCATAACAAAGAATGTGGAATCAAAAGTCTGGAACCGACTTAACAGTGTAGAGTTTCCAAGCTCGCTAGAACCATCAAAAGCTCTCACAATAATGTCACCGGGTCTCGTAACCAACCCTTCAACATCAAGTCGATCAAAAGCTTTGGAAGGATATTCGAGCGTAACCGGTATCTACCAAGACATGAGACAATGTAGTGCCCTTGCATTCAACAGATGTGCAAGGCTTTGTTGTGTTTCTTTCCCAAGAGTCAAATCAAGATCGAGAAGTTTAGGCCGTTGTTGGCAGCCGTGCTAGCAATACAAACTTCAAACTGGTCAAGGTAGTGTCTTGCACATGAGCATTCTTCGTAAACTTCACCAAGGCATTAGCATGAGCCTCGAGCATAAGAGCAAAGCAAGCATGGAGATTTTGGACTGAGTCTGTCCTAACTGCTCCACAACATTGTAATCACTCTTCTTGATGATCTTCGCACTTCCTCCATTTCTTGTTTAGAGGTGTCTTCAAGAACTTCCTTGGTACTTCGGCTGAGCAAGATGAGTCACCGTTCTTTCCTCTAGCTTGGGGAATGGATTGATAGCCGGAATGCGAGCTGGAGTCGCGGTGTCTTTTGGAGGAGAGATATCGAGAGAATACCGGTTCGTCACCTTACTAGATCCGGTGATGTTGTCAATGTCGAATGGTAGCTTCAACGTAAGATCTTCAATGGTCGAGGGTTTTGCTTGACGCCATGATAGTAAACATCACCCATAATTCCAAGGGATAGCCTTGTCGAGGAATATGGAACCCGTCTTGAGAAGTAATAATGAGAGGTGCCACCTAGGTACTTAATTAGCAGAGGAAATTCTTATTGTGTTAACATCAAGATAATCTTCGGGAAATCACACCCCATCCGTCTCCTTAACATCTTCAATAGGAACCTTGTAGCCAGAACAAGTACTTCACCATGTAATCATACTTTCCACTGGCTGCCCCAAGGTATCCCACACGATGTGCTTTCATCACATTGTCAATCTTCAACTTAGACATTTCTTCACACAGCGCATGTGGTTTCGTAAATAGTATCTCACGGTTATCCATCATGCACCGAACACGCCTTCTCAACCAAGCACAACCATGCGGATGGGCACCAACGACAGTTCTCGGGCATCCCGGTTGACACCGCTTGCAACAAATTCTTCTTAATACCATCGAGGAATGGTCAAGTCATCTATGTTGAAAACATAAGTATCGCCCCCAACAACATTGGAACTTTGTCATGATTAGGATAGGCGCTGATCACATTCGGAGTTTCAACAGGAGGATCAAATTCAACTGCTTAGCTTCAATCATATCTTGAATCTTGTTCTTCAGAGCCCAACAATCATCAAGACTATGTCCCCGGCTATTGGAATGGTAAGCACACTTAGCATTAGGATTGTATCTCAGAGGAAGTATTGACACTGAGGAGGATCCTCAAGGTAATCACCGCTTTCAACATGTGTTGCAAGGCTTGCGACAAAGGCATGTTGATCTTCAGAACCTGCCTTCGCTATGCTGCTCGTTACGCACGTTGTCTCACCGAGGTCAGGCCGATGTAGGATCGAGATCACGATCGCCCCCACGATTGAGCATGGTCGGTCTTGGCTCGGCTTTTCCGACCATACACAGATTGGCTCTTTCTTACCACCAAAAGATCTTTGTAGCGTTTGAAGATGTCTCTATCGAATCTTTCCACTTTGATACCAACAATACACCGTCATAAAATCACCGGTGAATCCGTCAAGAGTTTCCAATCGATGATTGAAGAATGCCTGCTGTTCCCATGAACATATCAACCAACTCCCTATTGGACAAGGGTGGTTGAACTCACCGCTAGGTCTCTCCACTTCGAGCATACCTTGAACTTCATCACGACCCATAGACATGCTTTGTAGTTGCATGCGAGTGGGTGTCAATTCAGATTGTACCATACTATTCGAGAAAGCATCACCTAAGTCACCCAAGTACGGATACGGTCATTCTCTAGCCGATAGTACCATTCCAACCGGTTCCGACAAACTCTCTTGAAAATAGTGCATCCACAACTTTCTCATCATCGGGGATTGATCTTCCGACATAAGACTTCAAATGCAGCTTAGGGCAAGACATGCCATCATATTTGGCAAAGGTTGGAACTTTGAACTTGGGAGGAATCACAACACTGTGGACAAGACTCAAATCATCAAAATTCAGCCCGGACATCTTCGTGTTTTCCAAAGATTCAGACGGTCTTCAAGTTGCTTGTACTTGTCATCTTCATCGAGTATTGGCCATCATCATAGTTCTTCTCAAGCTCAGCCGATCGCTTCACCATCACCCTTGTTACTTTTCTCATCTTCCTTCTTGACACTTCCTTCGTAGAGCTCAATTCGACTAACCACTCTAGGACCTCCTTTGTAGCCCTCGCCCATGTTGAGAAGACCAACAACCTTCTTCTTTCCGTTGATGAGCTTCTTGATCTTCTTGGCCTTGGACCAAGCCGGTAAACATTTGTCAAACCGAGCATTCGAGCTCAAGATCTTTGACAGATCGTTCAAGAGCCATTTCTAAAATAAATAGCGAGCAAATGAGAAAACCAATCTTCAATGTACCTGTGATGCAATGTTATGCTATGATATGCAATGTTTATGCGAATGCAATGCAATGTTTTCAAGGACCTTAGAGATTTAAATTTGTTAAACAAGCAATGAACAAACATTTATTAGCTCTCTTTTTATTATTCTTCTTTTTTCTTTTTCTTTTTTTTTTTTAAGTACAAGAGATAGTTCAAAACAATAAAATAGAATCCTAAAGCTCTAAGTCTCCCATGGGCGCTCTTGGTGCCGATGTAGGCTGATGTTTCGCCTCGTGAAGTAGCTTGGTCAACTCTAGCACTTTCTTCTCACTTGCATAGCATCGAAGCTTCAAAGGTATCCTCTCTTCCTTGAGTTGAATCCAGGATCTCTTCAAGTCTTCAAAATCAGAGGCATGTCGGGATAGAGAACGGTATAGGTACGCCACCATAGCAACAGTTCCATAATTACGGGTAGAACGCGTGAATGGCATCATGAGGTTTTGAGCTCGAGCTCGCACCCATTTGAGGTAAGGTTCCCAAGGAATGGAATTTTGGTGCCCCAAAGTCTTGGTATCGCTTCTTTACCATGCCCCAAGCGTATAAACCTTCGCACTCGAGATCGTGATTGTAATCGAACACAATATCTTGGAGAAGCATATCATGTGGACCATCTTCGAGAAAACCAAACTAACGAGAGCTAGAGAAGGTTATAAGTAATACCTCCTCTTATACCAAGGAGTGGTACATTAGGGAATTCTCCATAACGCCAATGAATTGAAGTCCTTGAGAGAAAAGATTCCAACGGATATCTGAATGAGAGAGTGACATTAGTCTTTGAGACCATCTCATCCTTTGTTCGTTCTTCAAAACTGATGGAGGAAGGTGCGAAATAAACCACCTGGAAAGTAACGGGACACAACACGTGAGGGTTCCTTGTCTCTTGGTAGTACGAGTGTGGAGAGAATGTAGGATGTCTCCAAGTAAAGTAGGCATCGGATTGCGGGTAAGAAACAACTTGATGGCTGACATCTATGAATTGATCCGAGTTAGGGAATAGAACCAAACCATAGATTAGCAAGGCCACAATGTCTTCGAATGCATGGAAACTCAAAACTTTGAGGAATTCTCAGGCTTTCTTAATTAAGAACTTGGAAAGTAAACCCTTAACTCCACTTCTGGTTTCCCAATTGGCTTCAATGTCCGAGCTTAAGATGTGGTCGATGATGATGTCTTCGCACTTAGGAACCTTTTCCAAACCGTGAATGGAATTTGGTCAAGAACAGTATCCCAAGTAGCTTAGAGAATTCTTCCAAGGTAGGAACCAACCGATAACGGGAATGTAAAGCAATGGTGTTTCGGTCAAGAACCGAATAGGACATGCATCATATCTTCTTCAAAACCGAGATAACCAAATCAAGTAGATAACCATGTCTTTTGATGAATTGAGCATGGTCGGAATTTCAAACCAATTTTTGAGCTGAGAAGGTATACCCATGAAGTTGATTCGATAGTCTTTCTAGAAGCCATAATTCCCTACAAAACAGAGCAAAGATAAATCCTAGGTCCTTGAAATAGTTAGAAATGATATGCAATGCAAATGATGTCATGATGTCATGTTTAGCACACACAAACATTCACACAATGAGCCTATGGTTAAGGCTTGCATGAGGTATAGGTGATTACCCCACCAAAAGTTTGAGTTGGTTCATCCTGTCCTATAATAGTAACCGGTTCTAGGAATCTCACATCATTGATCTTTCTCGTAGGCATTTATTTCAATACGACTACCAAGTGGTCGATCGAAAATATCCCAAAAGTTTGATCTAATGAGCGTAGCATCGAGTATCAACCAACCTTAGTCCAGACCAAAGCCGCCATCTCACTACCTTCTAATGGCCAAGATGGGTCAATTAAGGTTCTAAAGTTTAGTTAGCGCTGATGACACCACGCAGAAGCCAAATACTATCCTCAACTTGGGAATGAAGAGTATCGTGACATCCAAAGTGTCACGCTAACGTAGCCATCATGTTGACCGCTTTGATATACGCCTAACTAGCGACGATTTATTGCTACTTACCTAAAGGAAACCCGGATCCGGTGTAGGATCCCCAACAATATAATACCCAAGCAACCCTTAAAGATAAAGCAAGCAAGTCAAACAAAAGCAAGAAGGTGATCTAGAAACCCTAAGGTAATTCTCTTTAGGTGTCTCCGCAGTAGTCGCCATCGGATACTGAACGACTTTTAGTGTTTTGTATCGCAAATGTGCGGATAGCAAGAGTCGCCACCGACTTTTATTTTTATCCAATTAAGGGAAGGTAAAAGTACGTAAAAGACCTTCGTTAGATTCTCGAGTACGGAGAATGGTTATGGGAAGGGAAGGTATTAGCACCTTTTCCATCCGTAGTTATCTACGGCTCTTAGTTGCTCCTAGATCACTTTAAAAATTGTGCTCGTGTGTTTGACAAAATGTTTTGAAAAGGTATTTCGCTTTGACTTTGTAATGATTCACCTAGGAATGTATACAAAGTGTTCTAAATGTTTAGTTTTGAAAAGAATTTGAACTTTGACAAAAGCGTGAGGTGTGAAAAGTATTTTGAGCAAGCAACTAAAAGTCTTATTACCTACTCGTAATTGGTCGTTGTGTTACTTTATCGCCTTTAGAATAGCTATCCATACCATTAGTTGGAAGGTAGCTCCATTCGCTGGATGTAAGCGGACATTCGGGGACATCGGATGGTCATAGAAGGCAACTTGTAGGAAGTATCCTAGCACATTCAAGGGACTATCATCATTTTCGTAGGCTACGATCGAGGGTCAAGATCATGTATTCGGAGGCGACATCGCGGGTCTTATGATCTTTGTATCAAGAGACTATGATGATTTGTTTGAAGGCAACGTGCTAGGATACCTCTACGCTCGAGGACTTGACCATTTGTATTCGTAAAGGCAACGAGAGAGAATTACCCTAAGGGTTGTATGTGTGAAAAGAGTGTGTTGATTTCAGGTATATGTTATCTTGAAAATTAGTGGGCTATGTTCATTTTAGTCTTGCCATACACGCCTAGTTACTAGCAATTTATAAGCGGAAATTAAAATGCTGAATGTAAAGTGCGGAAAGGTAAATGTCCTACGCTATTACATGGCTTTGGGGCGTATACATAATTTAAACATGGAAAATAAAACCTAATTTAAACTATTACATCCCATAAATAGCTACATTATTGGAAAATGAAAACGTAAAGAAACGTCAAGCTGAATAACTCTGAAACGATAAGAGAAATCGAAAATATGATGACATTGAATAAGAAAAATATGTTAGAAAATGCAAATTTTTAATTGGGAAAAATATGACATGCTGGAAATAACATAAATATGCTAAAATAATTTTTTTTGGGATTTTTGAATGCAATTTAATAATTTAAAATAAATTAAAAGTGATTTAAATGCAAAATTATGAATAAAAATAAATATGCATGGAAAATTATATTTTTAATTTTATAAATTAAATAAAGATTTTCCGAAATAATGTAAAAAGAAAAATAATTTTTGATGATTTTTTAATGCAGAAATAAAAATATGAAAAGAAATTAAAATAGATGCAAAATATTAAAATAAAAAGAAAATAGCAAAATAATTGGAAAGTATGAAAGTTTGTAAAAGAAAACCAAAACCGGTGCCAGTGAGGATCGAACTGATGACCCTTTGGAGCATCTGGGAACAGGAAGTGTCTTTACCACTAGACCATGTGACATCTGGTGTTTTGAAAACCAAAACCAAAGCATTATATGTGATGACGCGTCCTGGATATTTGAAAATTTAACACAGTCAGCGCGCGGGCCCCATCTGGAACGAGGGAACGAATCAGGAATCACCATTGCGCCACGCCAGCCCACGCCGGTCAAACGAACGTCAACGACGCCGGAGCCCTAGCTCCTGGCGTTTCTCCCATGAGGAGGATGCTCAAACCTACAAAATAACGCGAATAAGGGAAAGGAAGACCTTGTCCACCGAATCGACCTTTCAATCCATTGGTGGCTTTTTCTAAAAGTGTACGATCGGCTCGATTCAAACCGTTTAAAGCCCTAACCATGGCAATTAGCACCGACGCTAAAGCTTGTATGTAATGGTTCTAATGCGACCTAACAATCATCCCGAGATCAAATGAACATGCCAAAACATTAACAATGCATGAAATATTGAAATCGAAATTGAGAAAGATTGCAAACCGTGAGAGTCCAAGAACACGATCCGCGCCTGGCTTGAGTAGTAGTGATGCTTTTGTTTGGGAACCTCCGAGCAAGATTGAATGCTCAAATTGGCTGAAACTTGCTGAAATTGGAACACGATTTTCAAAAGTTTATGAAAATTTTTGGCAAAATAAAGGGTTCTTTCTGGCTAGGTTTCGTTCCTTTGGCTTGTGATCTGCCGGCTATTTATAAAGGAATTTGAGAGAGGAAAAGAGTGAAAAAGATTGATCATTGAATGTGCAATATTTCCTTTTAAATAAAATCAAATTTTCTTAAAAATTTGATTTTTCTTTCCATATGCAAGCTATCACGAATTTGGTATGGATTATGGGCTTTCTTGAACTCCAAGCATGATATAAATCCAACCCATTTGAAAAATACTTTATTTTCATATTTTATATAATTTAATTTGGAATTAAATGGTTTAAAATCCAAAATTAAATCAATAAAATAGAAAATTGCCATGGCCAAGCATTTATGAGTCACAAATAGTGTCATGAACAAGTTTGGACCAAAAGATTTTAGGCCCATTTGAAAATTTTGCATTTTGACCAAATGTCCTTTGTGCACTGTCAAAATTGCCCAACTTCCTAATAGTATCTTGCCCAATTTTCCACATTTTTGAGTGTTCTTGGACTTTTGGAAAGCTCTAAGAGTCCTCTAACCAACCTTTTGGTCTCATCTTAATTGGAGTTTCCATGCTCAATATATCTTCAAAACAAAAGTTGACTTTTGTTGACTTTGAAAATGACCTAATGTTTTGAGCCATACCTCTCAAATGAAGCATTTTTGGACATTCTTGTGAGACATGAAGTTGTAGAGAATTGAATTTCCTTCAAAACAAGAGGTGGTGGAAAAATTTGAGAAAGTATGAAGTTATGATCAACAAAGTTCATTGACTTTTCACCAAACCCTAATTTAGAAAGTTTGACTTTGAGCAAATCTTGAGTTTTCTTGATGAATCATGATCAACCCTTGATCAAATGATGAATGTAACTTCAAAATGAGGATGTTGACCAAAATTATGAAGTTTGACTATATGTTGACCATAGTTGACTTTTGTCCAATACAACCGATTTTCAACCATCCGAGCAATTGTTTGAGGAAACTTGACTTGGAGGCTTGAAACTTGACATGGAGAATCTTTGAAGCATATGAGGAGGCATGAAGACCATCGGAGATGTTGAAGTCCATCTTGACCGAGAATTGTCAAACCCTAGTTTGGGTTGATTGTCTAGAGAGAGTTTGTCCGATCAACTCTCGAGGAATCCTTGAGTATGGATGTGAAACATCTCGAGAAGATGGAGGAAAATTTGGGTATGACAACAATCATCCATGAAGTACATGAAGGATCCTTTGGAACCCATTCAAATGGGTATGCAATGTCCGAAAAATCTTGAGAGCAGGATACTATTGGATAACGATGGAACGATTGCCGCAAACACGCCAAAAGATGTCACAAGTGCCGATCTACGCAGATAAGATCCATGTGCCACCGACTCAACATTCTCTCCTCTCCGTGGCCTTTCTCCATGTGGGGCATCGATGATTGGAATGATTGAACCAAAAGCGCCCAACGGACATCGCTCATTCCGTGGCTATTGATTACTTCACCAAATGGGTCAAGCAAGATCTTACGCCAACGCCACAAGACAAGTGGTTGTGAGGTTCATCAAGAACAACCTCATTTGCCGATACGGAATTCCAAGCAAGATCATTACGCAATGGATCAAACTTGAACAATAAAATGATGAAGGAACGTGTGAATTCAAGATCGAGCATCATAACTCATCTCCTTACTGCCAAAGATGAACGCTACTGCTGAAGCAGCCAACAAGAACATCAAAAGATCGCCCAAAATGGTCATCACTTACAAAGACCGGCACGAATGCGCCATTTGCTCGCATGGGTATCGATTAAGACGCACTTCAACAGGGCAACTCCCTTTCTTTAGTATACGGCATGGAAGCAAGGCTCGTAGAAGTTGAGATCCCATCAATGAGAGTTCTCATGGAAACCAATTATCTCGAGGCCGAATGGTGTCAAAGCGTATAATGACCAACGAACTTAATGAAGAAAAGCCACCGATCACCTCCGTCATGGACAACTTATCAAAGAAGAAAAGAAAGCTTGACAAGAAGGTCCGACCGTGAATTCGAGAAGGCGACTTTGGCTAAAAAGATTCTTTTCAACCCGATTCTAGGGCAAATGGACCCTAATTACGAAGGCCCATACATCGTCAAAGAAGCTTTTCAAGCTGCATGACTCTCACAACCATGGACGGTGATGAACTCCGTCCCGTGAATGCCGGATAAACAAAAAATACTTTGTCTAAAATAAAATAAAAATAAAAGAACAGACGGTAAGTCGAAAACCCGAAAAGGGCGGCTTAGGCAAAAAGAGCGCTCTTGGATTGAAAACCGAAAAGGCGATCTTGCAAAAATTAGAGACAATAAACAAATATCCCGATAGATTGAAACCTAAAAGGGAATCTAGGCAAAACAAGGATACCCAAAATGACAAAGTAATCAAGAAACGTCCATATCATTAATTAAAAATTTTAACGGATCTTCAATCAACTTTTCTCGAACGACAAGCACGTTGGAATTCAAAGTAGATAATAATGTTATTTGCTTTCAATGTAGCCTTTTCCCAATAAATTATCATTTCCAACTTTGTAAATAGCTCATGGAATCACATTATCGATTACCATTCTATTCAATAAATTTGAGCCTTGTGCTTTTTGTTTGCAATTCCTACTTTATTCTGCTTTGCAAAATAACGCTTTTTGTGAAAATCACTTTTGAAACTAAAATGTTTTAAATGAATTTTACTTCAAAATTTTGAAACAAAAGCAAAAATTTTCCTTTGAACTATGAACACAGAAAGAACTTCAACAGTTTTCTCCGTAAGTGTTTCAATCTCCGAAGGATAAAAAAAAACTGCTACAGAAGTCTTATCCTCAGCAGAAATCATCAAAGGACGGTATTCTTATCCCAAAAAGAATCCCCAGCCAAGTTGCCAATGAAATGCCTTTCTCCGAAAGTTTAAAGCATGCAACTCAAATTCTTCATCATGAACGCCGCACCATTGTTGCAACTTCCACCGAGTATTTGTTCGAACTGTGACGTGGTCCTTTTCCCAGATATCTCTTTAGTGTCTTTGTCAAGTATTGTTAGCATGCATATAACATTCATGACATTCATACATAATAGCATCATTCGTGCATTTTTGCATTCCTTGAAATGTTTGCTTTCATATCACTAGTGTAAATCACGCTTACTCATGTACAAGCTCTCCCCAGAGAATATCTCCAAACAAAAATACATCTTTTTCCCCAACGGAGTATTCCCAAACAGAGAAATACATTTTCTTCTCTCCACCACATTCCCCAGCTGAGATCATTCCTCATTGGGAATAATGTCTTGATTGACTTTTTTTCTTTCCAGTTCATTCCTGGATAGAACACTGTCTATAATCAACAAAGCAATAAGCAATAGCCTCATCATCTGAGCCGCTTATCTTTCTCTTCATTCATAAAATTGTCATAAAATTTTGTCTTCTCAACAAAGTCAAAATCATGACTATACGAGAAATTTCCCAGCAGTTGTCTTTTTGTCTAAAAGAAAACCTGTGTCCTCCAATCAAAATGCCCGCATCTTCTCAAAAAGAGAGATCCTCGGCAAGATTGTATCCAAAAAGGCAAAACTCATTTGAGTTCTGCTTTTCATCCGTCGTTATTCACAAAGTCAATATACGCAATTTTCTAAAGATTTGCCTTGTTATAGTTATCACTTTACGATAATTGGTAATATCTTTAAAGCCCATTTGAAATCTGTTTTCATTTGTCCGTTATTCACAAAGTCAATACATAGCAAATTTTTTCTCAAGATTTACCTTGTTATAGTTATCACTACGATAATTGGTAACATCTTCTTCTAATTCATTACCATGAACTATCACAAAGTCGATAATTGGTAATATCATTTCCACTTACCTTAAACATTGTCACGAGGTCGATGTGTAAGGTAATCTCTTTGTTTCCCAAAGTAAAAAGATATTCACATATTTTGTGAATCTTTCTTTCCTCAGGGATGTATTCACAAATTCCCCCACCTGTCATTTCTTTGATATTTCTGGGTGAACTTTTTCAATCATTTTGCATCATCCGCATCTTTGGTATCTTAGGTCCAAAATTACAGATTCTCGATATTTAAGTCTCTTTACACCTATCAAAACGAAGATATTCATCTTCATCTCTCGTTAAAGAAACTTAAATAGGTATCGTTATACCCCAAATTTTGACCTAATATACCACTTTACATTTGCATCATTTGCATAACTAATAAAGATAAAGATTAATCTGGTGTGGATTTCACAGTCAAAATTAGGGTTTCATCGATTTTCATCCGATTCAAAAGGCAACCAATTAGGGTTTGAGTTTTTCTCACCTCATTTGATCTATCTTGATCAAAATATCAACCTTCAATCTTCGATATCCATTTTTCTCATAGATCAATCGAGGATCGACCAATTAGGTTTTGATCGCAAGAGTTTTCTCGACTTTTGAACAAGAAATGACTTTTTGGATAGATATTGGTCATTATATCTTAGATACAACATCTTGACCTAATTTCGGATTCAAAACATCACGGTTCACTGACTTTATCACCAATTTCGTAAACATCCGATGAAATTTCATCCTGCATCAAAAGTCAAACTTTGACTTTTGGTCAACTTTTTCAAAACAAAACTTTTTCAATCATCAAAATACTTCAAATGATCCATCATGATCATAAAAAATCAAAGAATTTGGAAAAGTCAACAAAAAGTCAAAAGTTTCTATACTTAGAAAAATTTCTAAGTGTTGAAATTTCTTATTTTTTCCAAACTTCATGCCATTTTTTCACATAGTTCCAATTTGAATTGGAAAAAACTCAAAACATGAAAGTTGTAGTTTGTGAAACAAGCTTTCCAAAATGTCCAAGAACTCTCAAATCCATGGAGTCTAGCTATACTTTTGAAATTGAAACATAAGGCTCCATGAACTTGATTTTTCAAAAGTCAAAACTTCAATTATAGGTCATTTATTGGTTTCTTCATCTAGAAGCTTTACAAACTTGCCAAATTGATCATTGAGCTGATAAATATCAGCTAGATATAATTGAGATCGGATAGAATCAATTTGAAGATTTTTCACACATGGTAAAAAGAGGAAACTTCCTTTTGCTTTTGAAAAGTCATTCTTACCCCTTAAGGCATCTTTGATTTTCCAATTGCCATGTACTCTTGCCTAACATTTCGTAATCTTTTGGCCTATAAATAGATCACATTTCAAGTCTAAAACTACACCAAAGCAATGCAAATCCATGCTTTCTTCTTACTTGAAAATCAAACATAGTCATGTTGGAGAAACTTTGCATTTTTGAAAAATTGTGAATAAACATAGGATCTTTGGTGTCAAACACATTCCATAATCAATTTTAAACTTGTTTGAATCATAAAATCAACCCAAGAACAAGTGGAAATCAGAATTGAACTTCATATTTTCAAAGTTGCATAAACCGCCTACATCGAGTTTGAAGTTTGGCTTGATTAATTTATGTTCTAACATCCTAACACCTTCCATGTACCTCATATACATGATCCGGATCATTGGCAAGTAATCGAATAGTTTTACATCGAAATCGAGCATCCATTTTGAACTGTGCAGGTTTGGTAGCATAATTGAGCAAGCTCAGCGCGCACTTCCATATCTTCCATACATGCCGATGATGTCAAGCAATCAAGAAACCATTCGAAACACGCTTTGCATCTTCTTCGATCTCCACTTGCATGTATGAACATGAACCTGTGATATCCATATTCTTTGAACTTAAACAAAAACTCTTGGCCAATCTTTTTCGCACCTAACACGATCATAAGCCCTCAAGAAAATCAAAGAATCATCAACTATGCATCATTTAATTTGAAATTTTCGCTTAGGGTTCATAGTGTTTTTCAAAACTTAAATCATTCTGGGCTTAAAATAAATGCAATTAACAAGTACCATCGTGTTCGTTGTTCAAAATCGAGTAAGTTTCATTTTTATCATCAATTTCGTGAGAAACAAGATTGTAGTGGTTTGAAGAATCAAGATCAAAACAATGAAGAACATCACGTGTTCTTGAGTTTGAATTTTAAAATATTCCAATCTTTTATTTACACGTGTTATTGTCCACTAAACACCAGCGCTGCTTGTCCCGTGGTAGCTTGCTCGCCTTAAGGCTTTCTCGACGTGGTTACCCAATGGTCATGGGTTCAATCCCTCACAAGACCATTCTTTTTATAACTTTTCATATTTTTCATGTTTTTTTACAAAACTTTCACAATTTTTTTGACCAATCAAAACTCCTCATTTTGAGGTGATTTTTTGAACACTTGTCAATAAATACATCTATTTTTTGATAGTGTAAAAATTTTCAGAAAAAACTTTCATCTGATTATATTTTAATCGAGCCGAAAACGACGTTCTGAGCACTTTTTCAAACCTCCTTTTAAAGGTGAATTTTTCAAGTTTTCGACTTCCGATTTTTTTCAAAACTTCTCATAAATGAACCTCACATTTCAAAACATTTTCAAATCATTTTTCAAAACATTTCATCAAAACTTACATCTTTTACCACGATCGATCCAATTTAAACGATAAAATCAAATTGCTTTCTCGAATTTCAATCGATCATGGCCACCCTTAAGGTGTAAGTCCCAACTTTTATGTACATATTTAGTTTTACTTGTACATACTCAAATCATCATTGTCAATATTCAAACATAAACAAATTTCTTTCGTTTGTTTTCATTCGTTTGTTTATACACCGATACCATTGGTATTGAAAGGAGCATTATTCCCTGTGAAACTGCTTTCAAACCAATGGGCCTCCCTCACGGTGTAAGTCCCATAACATTCTTTTATGTACATAATATTTCTTTGTACATATCAAACTCTCTTCAAATACATACAAATTTTCATCTGTACATAACACAGATACTTTTTATACTCAAGTACAGACAAACTTCGATCGTTTGTTTTTCACTTCACTTGTGTATACACAAACCAACATTCTTTATGTGCATACTTTTTCCTTGTACATATCAATTTATTTTTTATACAAACTTTCATCTGTACATAATACATATACCTTTTATAGATAAACTTTGATCAGTCATTTCTGTTTCGTCTGTATATACACTGAATACCATTGGTATTGAAAGGAGCATTATTCCCTGTGAAACTGCTTTCAAACCAATGGGCCTCCCTTATGGTGTAAGTCCCAACTCCCCTATGTACATCCATCTTTCTCAGACATAAATACTGCTCAGGTACATATTCATTTCCTTGTACACAGCTCAAACTTGTGAATAATCAAGTTACTGCTTTAAACGCTCGCTTCACGTAACTTGTTTATATTTCATAAACTTCAAATAAACATCATGCATTGTTTATATTTCCTTCATAAACTCCTCGTGAATACATATCACACACACAATACACTTGTTTATACAACTGCCTAATTATAACATAACAATTAGTCTAACCAATAGGTTCCCACAGTTGTAGCCTCCGCTTTCATACAAGATAATTCATCTCCAAGATGAATTTAGCCTCCGCTTGGCTTTATACAAGATAACTCTCCCACGTAGTTCAGCCTCCTCTTAGGCTTCATATAAGAAAACTCATTCATCCGAGTTTAGCCTCCGCTTAGGCTTCATATAAGACAACACCCCTGCTGAGTCAACCTCCTCTGGGCTTCGCTCAAAAGAACTCCTCATTGAGTTTAGCCTCTCTGGGCATCATACAATGAAAGAGACAGAAATCTCTTTAAACAGCCTCCTATTGGGCTTCCAATACAAAGAATCACCCGCTTAAGATAGAACCCCGAAGGATGGTTTCTCGGTGAAATCACTTTCAAATCCCTGAGTAAAATTTCCTTGAAATTGCTCTTAATTCCAAAAGGATGGTTTCTCGGTGAAACCTTTAACACAAAGCCACCATACCCTATAGCTTCCTCTTGAGCTTCATACAAGGACCCTCGATGACCTCATGACCCCTAATGCCTCCTTGGCTAACAATACAAGGACCCACGGGCTTAAAAGCATCCCTTAATCCAACCAATTTCTCCTTGAGATTTAGACATCTATCATCTTTATGGAAGAAGTATCTCATCTATCACATCACATACAATCAAAAACTTTTCAAACTTTTCAAACTGTTAAACAAACATCTATTAATTGTAAGTGGTAACGCTTGTACACTCAAGCAAAACACCCAATGCTTACAATTAAAAGATTCAAACATCTTTTAAAAACATCTTTCTTAAACATGTAAGTGGTAACGCTGTACACTCGAGCAAAACACCCAGAACTTACTTGATTTAAAGATTTTTATCAATCAAACTTTTCAAAAATGTGATGAAATAGATTAGATACATTTTTCATTAAGATGATATTTGTCTGTCTCTTACTAACATCCCGTTGCTTTCCACTAGCATAAGTGGGAACTACGATTGCTCCGACTTTCTCAACATCCTTTGAGAATACGAGGCACAAGGTCTCATCCTTGCCGAGCAAATTTCTTTCTCTCGCACCAACAAACCATAGAACCTCAGATCCGAAAGCTACAAATGCTCGATTCCCACTAGATATGTATGTAAGATCCACGCATCTTTGCGAGCACAATAATAACAAACACTAGAATCCCACATAATCTATCTTCTTAAAATCCCAAAGGAGAAACTTTCCCAATCATAGAAATAGCAATTAAAACACACAAACATATCAAATATATTCATATAAAGCTATAGATAACTATATATATTTAGGTGCTCCATCTTTCCCTTTATATAACAACCCTTACTCGAATCTCCCCAACGCTATGCCTAGTTTGCGCTTATCGTTACATACCAATATCAATGGGTATCAATTTTCCCTTTTCATAATCAAATCATCTTTCTTGTGTTGAAAGTAATGCTTGATGCTCAGCATCTTTATAAACAAATCAAGAGTAAATCGTTTTGTTGCAGAATCCAATTCACGTTCGCGATCCTCTAGGCTGGCCACCTTTAACGCGAACACATACTTGTTATCAATCATCAACTTCAGCGGCTTATCTACCTTGATATTCAGATCCTACATATATTAGAAATACATACTACATACTCATTCAATTTTAACTTTTACCCATATTACATTCTCATTTAATTTTATGTATTCCTTATTTATTAAATAACTTTTTAAATAATTTTACTTGTTCCAAACACAGAGTTATAGGGTGTTAAAAAAGTGAATTCAGCAAAATATATATATACTCATAAATATGGAATTAAAAACACACAACTTATAATTATTATCAAAATTAATTAGAAAAATATCACTCCAATGCTTCATCTAAGTTTTTTTCCAGAAAGTATCAGCCAAAACTTGAAATTAATTAGTAGTTAATAGTTAAAATTATAGCACATCTCTTGTGTGTGCTGAATAATATTTTATAAATTAAAGTGATAAAAAATGGTTAAACTTTCTGCAATTACTATTAAAATTTATAAATTATTTTAAAGCTTTATTTTTCGAACTAATTATAAATTAATAAACCCGAACGAGGTAGATAAATGCTATGTTCAAATTTTTGAATATAAAAAAACTTTAAATAACTGCAACACAAAAAAATCCAACCAAAGAGAAAAAAAAACTATAATTAAATAATTGTTAGGTATAATGTATATTTTAATTGAAGGCATAAAAAATAAAGAAATATATTTATTTCTGTAACAATTTTCTTTATGGTATGTTGTATATATCAAATATTACATATTATAAAATTAATATATTAAAATATTATGAAAAATATTTTATTTATTACTTTACTATTTATATTTGATTAATATATATTTATATTAAATTAAAAATGCATTTGACATTGTAACAAATAAAAAGGCATTTCACTACTTGAGCAATATATACTTATATTTCTAGTAACACTTAAAATAAAAATTGCAGAATTATACTGGGTAAAATACCATACAATATTAGATGATAATTGACAGTTTATTTGTGTTGTTGAGATAATCACGCTTACGTCATTCATTATTGCACATAAACGAAAAAAGAAAAGCATCAAAATAATTTTGGATAAGAATACTGATCTCTTTGTTTTAGGATGCATGTTTATTTATTTGGTTATAGAGCAATTTATATTAGAGGATAAAATTTATTTTCTCTAATTATTTTCATTCGATAATTAATAATTGTATAAAAAATAAAATTGTTGTATACAAAAAGAATAATTATCTTTTAAAACAGTGAAATAAAGAAATAAAAACTAATACTTATACACTACGAAAACATTAGAATAATCACAAAAATATTAAATAATGACATTATCCAAAAATAATTAATATAATATATAAAACTAATACAATGAAAAAATAAATAAAATATTATTTATTGATAAAAATACTAATAAATTGTATATTATATATTTAATAGAATAAAAATGATCGTAATAAAATAAATAATATATCAAACACTTAATAGAAATAAAGAAATTAATAAAGATATAAATATTTTAAAAATTATAAAAATTTCTATCAACTAAAAACTTTTTAAATCATGAAAAATAAAAGAAACATAATAAAGAAAGATTTATAAGACATATTAGTTAGATAAAAGGAATTAAATCAATTAGATAAAATAACTGAACAAGAACATTGTTGGCTGAAACATTGTTGGTTGGGATTTTCAAATGGGTTTAAATCCAACCAATAGAAGAAAATAATTCAAAAGGATTCTTTGAATTAATGTAATATTCGGTCAACCGGTAGAATTAATTGGTTTGCGTCTACGAAGTGGATAATTGGGCTTGAAAATATTAAAAGCCAAAGTTACTTAAGTGACCCAGATAAGTAGGACGAAGGTTTCTCGGAGGGAAAGAGAGCAAAATGTAGAACGTGGGTTGGTGGAGGCAAGTTACAGGATACACGTGGCGTCTAAAGGAACGAAGCCCTCCAGGAAGCAGTTATGTATTATAAATAAAACACTTAGTGTATTATGGAGATGATTCAAACTTTTACCTTCCTAACGCTAATCAAGCTTAACGCTTAAATGAGCTTGCTAGGCAATGTATGTTTGAATCAACTTACTTTTCAACTATTTTAAATGTTATGTCATTTACCCTTACAATTTAAATGCTTTCATTTCTACTTTACAAATTTTACTTTATTTACTTTTGAAATCATTGTACTTTACAAGTTTTACTTTATTTACTTTTGAAATAACATAAATACATTGGACGTGAGGTCGAACGCATCCTTTTTGAAACACTTTGTAGAAAAACACTTGAAAACTGAAACACTGTATTAGGATTCCCTAGTTGATCTCGCAAGTAACTTTTTTGGCAAGAGACTGGCATTGTTTACCAAAACCCAGGGTAAACAAACATATAACGACATCTATGCTAATAAACCTATTATCTATTAGTACACAAAGTGAAAAACATGAAGAATGATAGAACATATGTATTGCTCTGCAATGACGACTACAAAAGTTGTATAAAGATAAAGATATGACAGCAACCAATAGTCTACTTATACACACATACTAGGTTCACATATGCAATACTAAAATACTAAATTATCCTTCAATACCATCCCTTAATTTAGGATTTCCTAATTAAAACTATCAACACCAATTTCATTCCTTAAGTGGAGAAATTGATCTTTCTTTATCATAACATCTACCAACTCTTTTGGGGGTACAGGTGCACAAGTTCTAGTACTCCATTCTGGACTTGACGTCTCACAAATGATATTTTGTCTCAATATGATTGCTTCTCCCATACAACATTGGGTTCTTGGCAAGATTGATTGCATACTTGTTATCAATCATCAACTTCAGCGGCTTATCTACCTTGATATTCAGATCCTACATATATTAGAAATACATACTACATACTCATTCAATTTTAATTTTTAACCATATTACATTCTTGTTTAATTTTATGTATTCCTTATTTATTAAATAACTTTTTAAATAATTTTACTTGTTCCAAACACAGAGTTATAGGGTGTTAAAAAAGTGAATTCAGCAAAATATATATATATACTCATAAATATGGAATTAAAAACACACAACTTATAATTATTATCAAAATTAATTAGAAAAATATCACTCCAATGCTTCATCTATGTTTTTTTCCAGAAAGTATCAGCCAAAACTTGAAATTAATTAATAGTTAATAGTTAAAATTATAGCACATCTCTTGTGTGTGCTGAATAATATTTTATAAATTAAAGTGATAAAAAATGGTTAAACTTTCTGCAATTACTATTAAAATTTATAAATTATTTTAAAGCTTTATTTTTCGAACTAATTATAAATTAATAAACCCGAACGAGGTAGATAAATACTATGTTCAAATTTTTGAATATAAAAAAACATTAAATAACTGCAACACAAAAAAATCCAACCAAAGAGAAAAAAAACTATAATTAAATAATTGGTAGGTATAATGTATATTTTAATTGAAGGTATAAAAAATAAAGAAATATATTTATTTTCAGAATAATTTTTATGATATGTTGTATATATCAAATATTATATATTATAAAATTAATATATTAAAATATTATGAAAAATATTTTATTTATTATTACTATTTATATTTGATTAATATATATTTATATTAAGTTAAAATGCATTTGACATTGTAACAAATAAAAAGGCATTTCACTACTTGAGCAATATATACTTATATTTCTAGTAACACTTTAAATAAAAATTGCAAATTATACGGTAAAATACCATACAATATTAGATGATAATTGATTTATTTGTGTTGTTGAGATAATCACGCTACGCATCATTCATTATTGCACATAAACGAAAAAGAAAAGCATCAAAATAATTTTGCATAAGAATACTGATCTCTTTGTTTTAGGATGCATGTTTATTTATTTGGTTATAGAGCAATTTATATTAGAGGATAAAATTTATTTTCTCTAATTATTTTCATTCTGATAATTAATAATTGTATAAAAATAAAATTTTGTTGTATACAAAAAAGAATAATTATCTTTAAAACAAAGGTGAAATAAAGAAATAAAAACTAATACTTATACACTACGAAAAAATTAGAATAATCACAAAATATTAAATAATGACATTATCCAAAAATAATTAATATAATATATAAAACTATACAATGAAAAATAAATAAAATATTATTTATTGATAAAAATACTAATAAATTGCGATTATATATTTAATAGAATAAAATATGATCGTAATAAAAATAAATAATATATCGAAACACTTAATAGAAATAAAGAAATTAATAAAGATATAAATATTTTAAAAATTATAAAAATTTCTATCAACTAAAAACCTTTTAAATCATGAAAAATAAAAGAAACATAATAAAGAAAGATTTATAAGACATATTAGTTAGATAAAAGGAATTAAATCAATTAGATAAAATAACCCAAGAACATTGTTGGTGAAACATTGTTGGTTGGGATTTTCAAATGGGTTTAAATCCAACCAATAGAAGAAAATAATTCAAAAGGATTCTTTGAATTAATGTAATATTTGGGTCAACCAGTGGGTAGAATATGTGTTTTGCGTCTAATGGATGATAATTGGAAAATATTAAAAGCCAAAGTTACTTAAGTGACCCGATAACTAGGACGAAGGTTTCTGGAGGAGAGCAAAATGTAGAACGGGTTGGTGGAGACAAGTTACGTGGATACACGTGGCGCCTAAAGGAACGAAGCCCTCAAGGAAGGCTATATTATAAATAAAGCACTTAGTTATTATGGAGATGATTCAAACTTTTACCTTCCTAACTAATCGCTTGAAAGCAAAGCTTAAATGAGTCGGGCTAGGGCAATGTATGTTTGAATCAACTTACTTTTCAACTATTTTAGTGTTATGTTATTTACCCTTACAATTTAAATGCTTTCGTTTCTACTTTACAAATTTTACTTTATTTACTTTTGAAATCATTATATTACTTACAAGTTTTACTTTATTTACTTTTGAAATAACATAAATACATTGGACGGAGGTCTAACGCATCCTTTTGAAACACTTTGTAGAAAAAACACTTGAAAACTGAAACATCAGATTAGGATTCCCTAGTTGATCTCGCAAGTAACTTTTTGGCAAGGACTGGCATTGTTTACCAAAACCAAGGGTAAACAAACATATAACAACATCTATGTTAATAAACCTATTATCTATTAGTACACAAAGTGAAAAACATGAAGAATGAGAATATGTATTACCGCAATGACGGCTAAAAAGTTGTATAAAGATATAAGATATGACAAAACCACTAGTCTATTTATACACACATACTACTATCACATATGCAATACTAAAATACTAAATTATCTTCAATACCATCCCTTAATTTAGGATTTCCTAATTAAACTATCAACACCATTTCATTCCTTATGGAGAAATTGATTTTCTTTATCATAACATCTACCAACTCTTTTGGGTACTAGTGCAAGTTCTAGTATTCCATTCTAGACTTGACGTCTTCAAATGATATTTTGTCTCAATATGATTGCTTCTCCCATACAAGATTGGTTCTTGGCAAGATTGATTGCATACTTGTTATCAATCAACTTCAAATGCTTCTTATCTACCTTGATTCAGATCCTACATATATATTAGAAATACATACTAATGGATTCCTTATTTATTAAATAACTTTTTAAATAATTTTACTTGTTCCAAACACGAGTTATAGGTGTTAAAAAGTGAATTAAGCAAAATATATATACACTAAATATGGAATTAAAACACAACTTATAATTATTATAAAAATTAATTAGTAAAATATCACCCAATGCTTCATCTAAGTTTTTTAGAAAGTATCACCAAATCTTGAAATTAATTAATAGTTAATAGTTAAAATTATAGCACATCTTTGTGTGTGTTGAATAATATTTATAAATTAAAGTGATAAAATATGGTTAAACTTTCTGCAATTACTATTAAAATTTATAAATTATTTTAAAGCTTTATTTTTCAACTAATTATAAATTAATAAACCCGAATGTGGTAGATAAATGCTATGTTCAAATTTTGAATATAAAAAACTTTAAATAACGCAAACAAAAAAAATCCAACCAAAATAAAAAAAAACAATAATTAAATAATTGTTAGGTATAATGTATTTTAATGAAGGTATAAAATAAAGAAATATATTTATTTCAGAATAATTTTCTTTATGGTATGTTGTATATATCAAATATTACATATTATAAACTAATATATTAAAATATTATGAAAATAATTTATTTATTACTTTACTATTTATATTTGATTAATATATATATTTATATTAAATTAAAAATGCTTTTGACATTGTAACAAATAAAAGGCATTTCTATACTTGAGCAATATATACTTATATTTCTAGTAACACTTTAAATAAAATTGCAAAATTATACTGGTAAAATACCATACAATATTAGATGATAATTGACAGTTTATTTGTGTTGTTGAGATAATCAAGCATACGCATTCATTATTGCACATAAACGAAAAAAGAAAAACATCAAAATAATTTTGCATAAGAATACTGATCTTTTTGTTTTAGGATGAATGTTTATTTATTTGGTTATAGAGCAATTTATATTAGAGGATAAAATTTATTTTCTTTAATTATTTTCATTCTTATAATTAATAATTGCATAAAAAATAAAACTGTGTTGTATACAAAAAAAGAATAATTATCTTTTAAAACAGTGTAAAATAAAGAAATAAAAAACTAATACTTATACACTACGAAAAAATTAGAATAATCACAAAAATATTAAATAATGACATTATCCAAAAATAATTAATATAATATATAAAAACTAATACTTGAAAAATAAATAAAAATTTTATTTATTGATAAAAAATACTAATAAATTGCAGATTATATATTTAATAGAATAAAAATGATCGAATAAAAATAAATAATATCGTAAACACTTAATAGAAATAAAGAAATTAATAAAGATATAAATATTTTAAAATTATAAAAAAATTCTATCAACTAAAAACTGTTTTAAATCATGAAAAAATAAAAGAAACATAATAAAGAAAGATTTATAAGTCATATTAGTTAGATAAAAGGAATTAAATCAATTAGATAAAATAATCGAACAAGAACATTGTTGGTCGAACATTGTTGGTTGGGATTTTCAAATGGGTATTAATCCAACCAATAAGAAAATAATTCAAAAGGATTTTGAATTAATGTAATTTTGGGTCAACCGTATAATCATGTTTGCGCTCACGGCATAATTGGGCTTGAAAATATTAAAAGCCAGTTACTAAGTGACCCGATAACTAGGACGAAGGTTTCTTGGAGGAAAGAGAGCAAATGTAGAACGGGTTGGTGAGACAAGTTACGGATACACGTGCGCGCCTAAAGGAACGAAGCCTCTAGGAAGCAAATATGTATTATAAATAAAGCACTTAGTGTATTATGGAGAGGATTCAAACTTTTACCTTCCTAACACTTTTACCTTCCTAAGCTAATGCCGAATGAGCGAAATGAGTCGTGCTGGGCAATGTATGTTTGAATCAACTTACTTTTCAACTATTTTAAGTGTTATGTCATTTACCTTACAATTTAAATGCTTTTGCTTCTATTTACAAATTTTACTTTATTTACTTTTGAAATCATTATACTTTACAAGTTTTACTTTATTTACTTTTGAAATAACACAAATACATTGGACGGAGGCTCAACGCATCCTTTTGAAACACTTTGTAGAAAAAGACTTGAAAACTGAAACACTGTATTAGGATTCCCTAGTTGATCTCGCAAGTAACTTTTTTGGCAAGAGACTGGCATTGTTTACCAAAACCCAGGGTAAACAAACATATAACGACATCTATGCTAATAAACCTATTATCTATTAGTACACAAAGTGAAAAACATGAAGAATGAGAGAATATATTTATTGCTCTGCAATGACGACTACAAAAGTTGTAAAAAGATAAAGATATGACAGCAACCACTAGTCTATTTATACACACATACTAGGGTCACATATGCAATTCTAAAATACTAAATTATCCATCAATACCATCCCTTAATTTAGGATTTCCTAATTAAAACTATCAACACCAATTCCATTCCTTAAGTGGAGAAATTGATTTGTCTTGATCATAACATCTACAAACTCTTTTTGGGTACTACTGCACAAGTTCTAGTAATCCATTCGATGACGCCTAAAAAATGATATTTTGTCTCAATATGATTGCTTCTCCATTACAGCATTGGGTTCTTGGCAAGATTGATTGCATACTTGTTATCAATCATCAACTTCAGCGGCTTATCTACCTTGATATTCAGATCCTACATATATTAGAAATACATACTACATACTCATTCAATTATAACTTTTAACCATATTACATTCTCATTTAATTTTATGTATTCCTTATTTATTAAATAAGTTTTAAATAATTTTACTTGTTCCAAACACGAGTAATAGGGTGATAAAAATTGAATTAAACAATATATATACTCATAAATATGGCATTAAAACACACAACTTATAATTATTATAAAATTAATTAGTAAAATATCACCCAATGCTTCATCTAAGTTTTTTAGAAAGTTCACCAAATCTTGAAATTAATTAATAGTTAATATTTAAAATTATAGCACATCTCTTGTGTGTATTGAATAATATTTTATAAATTAAAGTGATAAAAATGGTAAAACTCTCAATTACTATAAAAATTTATAAATTATTTTAACCTAATTATAAATTAATATATACTTAACGAGGTAGATAAATGTATGTTGAAATTTTGAATATAAAAACTTTAAATAATCAAGAACACAAAATATCCAACAAAAAAGAAAAAATAACCTATAATTAAATAATTGTTAGGTATAATCTATATGTTAATTGAAGGTATAAAAATAAAGAATTATATTTATTTCTCAGAATAATTTTCTTTATGGGTATGTTGTATATATCAAATATTACATATTATAAAATTTATATATTAAAATATTATGAAAAATATTAATTTATTACTTTATTATTTATATTTGATCAATATATATATATATATATATATATATATATATATATATATTTATATTTATATTAAATTAAAATGCATTTGACAAAGTAACAAATAAAAGGCATTTGACTACTTGAGCAATATATACTTATATTTCTAATAACACTTTAAATAAAATTGCAAAGTTATATGGGTAAAGTACCATACAATATTAGATGATAATTGACAGTTTATTTGTGTTGTTGAGATAATCACGCTTACATCATTCATTATTGCACATAAACGAAAAAGAAAAGCATCAAAATAATTTTGCATAAGAATATCGATCTCTTTGTTTTAGGATGAATGTTTATTTATTTGGTTATAGAGCAATTTATATTAGAGGATAAAATTTATTTTCTCTAATTGTTTTCATTCTTGTATAAAAATAAAATTGTGTTGTATAAAATGAATAATTATCTTTTAAAACAATGTGAAATAAAGAAATAAAAAACTAATACTTATACACTACGAAAAAATTAGAATAATCAATAAAATATTAAATAATGACATTATCCAAAAATTATTTATGTAATATATAAAAACTAATACAATGAAAAATAAATAAAAATATTATTTATTGATAAAAATACTAATAAATTGCGATTATATATTTAATAGAATAAACATGATCGTAATAAAATAAATAATATATCGTAAACACTTAATAGAGATAAAAGAAATTAATAAAGATCTAAATATTTTAAAAAATTATAAAAATTTCTATCAACTAAAAACTCTTTAAATCATGAAAATAAAAGAAACATAATAAAGAAAGATTTATAAGACATATTAGTTAGATAAAAGGAATTAAATCAATTAGATAAAATAACTGAACAAGAACATTGTTGGCTGAAACATTGTTGGTTGGGATTTTCAAATGGGTTTAAATCCAACTCATAGAAGAAAATAATTCAAAAGGATTCTTTGAATTAATGTAATATTTTGGTCAACAGTGGGTAGAATTGATTGTGTTTGCGCCTACGGCGGATAATTGGGCTTGAAAATATTAAAAGCCAAAGTTACTTAAGTGACCCATAACTAGGACGGTTTCTTGGAGAGAAAGAGAGCAAAATGTAGAACGTGGGTTGGTGGAGACAAGTTACAGGATACACGTGGCGTGTAAAGGAACGAAGCCCTCCAGGAAGCAGTTATGTATTATAAATAAAGCACTTAGTGTATTATGGAGAGGATTCAAACTTGAAAACTGTACTTTGTACTCCCACAACTAGTCCAATATTTCCTACAATTTTATAAAATACCACTTTATCCTTAATATAATTTAACTATTTTTTATCTTTTTACTTTTACTACTATTTATAAAAAAGTCAAAAATTTATCAGTTTCAAAAATCCCATTCGCAACACATTCCGTAATTTGACTTTGATAAGTATTCCTGGTGTTTAAACACAAATCGGAACAATTTATCGATGTATCTCTTAAAATAAGAAAAACATTCTTAACAGTTTGTATAAGTGTTTTGGTAAAAAGGACAACATTTAAATAAACCCGAACACATACGAAAAGCTGCCTCCGAATTTTGGAATATAAACCCCTAACACTTTGCAAATGTGTTCGCTTGTAAGATAGCAAACTGAAATACTGCAAAAAGTGTTCCATTTGTCATAAAATAATAAATAAAAAATATTAAAATAAATAAATATATAAAAAATGAAAAAGTGCAAACCGAACACTTTGTGAAAAGTGTTTTGAATGTATTTCGAACACTTTGTAAAAAGTTGTTCCGGCTCATTTTTTCCTAACACTTACGTAAACCTGCTTTTGGTGTGTATTTTCAAACCAAGACTTTTTAGAAAACCTGCTCCTAACATAAACTATTGAGAGAGAATTTGAACACTTTTGTAACAAATGTGAAAATTCCGAAATTTCTTTAAATTAAACTATTTATATGAGGGCATTTTTGTCCAAAAAATATTTTAATAGGGGTACAGATGCAAAGTGGGTACAAAGTACGCTTTTCTTCAAACTTTTACCTTCCTAACGCTAATCAAGCGAACGAGCAAAATGAGCTAGTTAGGGCAATGTATGTCCTAATCATTAACTTACTTTTCAACTATTTTAAGAGTTATGTCATTTACCCTTTACAATTTAAATGCTTTCGCTTCTACTTTAAAAAATTTTACATTATTTACTTTTGAAATCATTCTACTTACAAGTTTTACTTTATTTATTTTTGAAATAACAAAAATACATTGGACGTGAGGTCGAACGCATCCTTTTTGAAACACTTTGTAGAAAAAACACTTGAAAAACTAAACACCCAGACAGATTCCCTAGTCGATCTCGCAAATCTTTGTCAAGAGGACCGCTGTCTATTACCAAACCTGTGGTAAACAAACATATAATCGACATCTATGTTAATAAACCTATTATCTTTTTGTACAAAGTGAAAAACATGAAGAATGAGAGAATATATGTATTGCTCAAGAATATTTACGACACAAAAGTTGTCTAAAGATAAAGATACGACAAAATAACCACTAGTCTATTTAGACACACATACTAGGTCATATATGCATACTAAAATACTAAATTATCCATCAATACCATCCCTTAATTTAGGATTTCCTAATTAAACTATCAACACCAATTCCATTCCTTAAGTGAAGAAATTGATTTGTCTTTTATCATAACATCTACCAACCTTTTTGGGTACTAGTGCACAAGTTCTAGTACCATTCTCGGATTTGACGTCTCTTAAATGATATTTTGTCTCAATATGATTTCTTCTCCCATACAAAGATTGTTCTTGGCAAGATTGATTGCATACTTGTAATTATCAATCATCGCCTTCACGCTTATCTACCTTGATATTCGTATCCCACATATATTAGAAATATATACTACATACTCATTCAATTATAATTTTAACCATATTACATTCTCATTTAATTTTATGTATTTATTTATTAAATAACTTTTAAATAATTTTTAAATGTTCCAAACATGATTAATAGGGTGATAAAAATTAATTAAGAAAAATATATATATATACTCATAAATGGGCATTAAAAACACACAACTTATAATTATTATAAAAATTAAATAGTAAAATATCACTCCAATGCTTCATCTAAGTTTTTTAGTATCATTAAATCTTGAAATTAATTAATAGTTAATAGTTAAAATTATAGCACATCCTTTGTGTAAAATAATAATATTATAAATTAAATGATAAAATGGTTAAACTTTCTCAAGTAATTACTATTAAAATTTATAAATTATTTTAAAGCTTTATTTTCAACCTAATTATAAATTAATATACACCTAACGAGGTAGATAAATGCTATGTTCAATTTTGAATATAAAAAACTTTAAATAATCGCAACACAAAAAAACCAACCAAAAAGAATAAATAAATTATAATTAAATAATTGTTAGGTATAATGTATATGTTAATGAAGGTATAAAAATAAAGAAATATATTTATTTCTCAGAATAATTTTCTTTTTATGGTATATGTTGTATATATCAAATATTACATATTATAAAATTAATATATTAAATATTATGAAAAAATATTTTATTTATTACTTTACTATTTATATTTGATTAATATATATATTTATATTAAATTAAAAATGCATTTGACATTGTAACAATAAAAAGGCATTTCACTACTTGAGCAATATATACTTATATTTCTAGTAACACTTTTAAATAAAAATTGCAAAATTATAACGGGTAAAATACCATACAATATTAGATGATAATTGATGTATTATTTGTTGTTGAGATAATCACGCTTACATCATTCATTATTGCATAAACTAAAAAAGAAAAGCATCAAAATAATTTTGCATAAGCATACCGATCTCTTTGTTTTAGGATGAATGTTTATTTATTTGGTTATAGAGCAATTTATATTAGAGGATAAACTTATTTTCTCTAATTATTTTCATTCTTATAATTAATCATTGTATAAAAATAAAAAATGTGTACAAAAAAAAAAAGAATAATTATCTTTTAAAACAGTTGTGAAAATAAAGAAATAAAACTAATACTTATAGACTACAAAAAAAAATTAGAATAATCACAAAAATATTAAATAATGACATTATTCAAAATAATTAATATAATATATAAAAAATAATAAATGAAAAAATAAATAAAAGTATTATTTTATTGATAAAAATACTAATAAATTGCAGACATATATATTTAATAGAATAAAAATGATCTAAAATAAATAATATATCAGAAACACTAATAGAAATAAAGAAATTAATAAAGAGGTTATAAATATTTTGAAAAAATATAAAAATTTCTATCAACTAAAACTCTTTAAACTGTTAAAAATATAAAAGAAACATTAAAGAAAGATATCAAAGACATATTAGTTAGATAAAAGGAATTAAATCAATTAGATAAAATAATTGAACAAGGACATTGTTGTCTGAAACATTGTTGGTCGATTTTCAAATGGGTTTAAATCCAAACCAATAAGAAAATAATTCAAAAGGAATCTTTGAATTAATGTAATGTCTGGGTCAACCAAAAGGTTAGAATTGATTGTGTTT